>JALIZF010001335.1:0-243890 GCA_029948255.1 Telmatactis stephensoni
TCCCGCACGAAAATAAAAATGGTCAATCCCGCAATCCCGCATGAAAAATTAGAAAATACGGCTCACCGCACGAAAAATTCGAAATACCACTCCCACGGGACCTCACGCGCAGAAACATGAATCACAGAAACATGAAATTTTCTATCGAGCGCCAGAAGCAAAATCCCGCATCTCGCAGGCCTCAAAAATACCGCATTACCGCAATTTCAAATCGTTTTTCCCGTAATACCGCAGCTCAAAAAAGAAAATACCGCATACCGCAGGGTTTGAGAATCCCGCAATACCGCAATTTTTTTTGTAAAATACCGCAATACCGCACAAAGAAATGGTCAATCCCGCAATCCCGCAAACCCCTAGGACCCCCTCAGTAATACAAAAGTATTCTTTATCCGCCACAGGGTGCGATTCATATTTTTATAAACGAACGTATCAGTTAGTTTTATAATCAACGCTATTAAATAAAGACTGTGATTGTTTGAAAAGGCAAGTAAATTTCACTTCACTTTCTGTTAGAAACGGCTAGTCATAAGTAAATTAAAAGGCTGGGGTCAAAGCAGCAGGTCTAAAATGCAGACTGGAAAATGCAGACTGATAAAATGCAGACTGATAAAATGCAGACTGGTAAAATGCTCGGGGAAGAGTATGAACGGGGCCGGTCATTGAAGCCTCTCCTCAAAGGGGCTCCCAGGGCACGAGTGAACGCACGCGTGTGTGCGTCTAGTTCTATGGAAAAGAGAAACAACACAAATAAATCCTGATTAATTTATTATTATACATAATTTCATGTTTATCAATATTTCATCAAGAATATTCTTTACAAATGAATGTATATCATCACTATATTATATATTATATTACATTAATATACAGTATATATATGTATTTTATTGTATTTATATATATATACATATTTTTCTGCAAATTGTTACTGTTATATATATAATCCTTTATACATCTAGATTTTTACTACACTATATTCGTGTAAAGACTAGTATATACCAAGTAATACCATGTAAAATTTGGTGATACTCAAATAAAATTGAAATTGAAATTGAAATTGAGTCTCGCGGCTGGTCTAATTTCCGTGACGTAATTACCGCGCTGCGCTATTGTGGCTTGAGAAGGCCAAAGGGCAAGAACAAGCTAAAACTTGATCTCATCACTGATCATCACGTAAGGCACGGAAGAAGCACAGTCACAAATTAAGGAACATTTTCATCGGCTGCCATAAGAAATGGAAAACTTAAGCTTCTTTTCCGAACAGCTCCACGCAAGTCACAACCCGCCGAATGAACGGCCAAATGGGCGTCTTGTTTACACCGAATGCACCGCCTCCCTCTGCGACGTCCTTCGTGGAATTCGATCGGACGTGATGAAATTATATTGCAAGTCCCTACAAGTCCTTATTGTCGGTCTACTTTCCTAAAATAAAATCTGACATCACAAAATTCCCCATGGAAGAAAAATGAAGTATCCAATCAAATCTTATAAGGAAATAATTCCAGCCAATCACCAAGCTCTATGGTGCCTTAATCATAAAACGCAGTCCGAGACCATCACTTCTTATAAGATTCTTTCGCGAAGTAGCGAAACTGTTTGGCAAGATGGATCCTTACACGGAGTTTATTTTGCACTTGGACAACAGTTTTTGCCAAAAAGATCTGGAACAGTTTCGTTTCTATTGCCTGCAGGATGCTAGTATTCGTACTAGCATACAGGATGGGTTTCTTTCGATAGTGGATTTATTGCAAAGAGCAGGTATCGTATCGAGATCCAAACTTGATTTCATCGCAAATTTTCTTGAAGTCACTCACAGCATGAAGTCATTGGTGGCATTACGCAAATATGAAGCCGAGATGAAGATAACAGCACTGTTTACAAGGTTAACTTATGGGATGGATCAAGTTGATAAAGATGTGTTAGAGCTGGATAAAATTCTCTCGTTGTTGGCTCGTTCCTGCAAGAACTGTATACAGCAAGGAATGCGTGGAAGTACTAATACTGTGATACAAAATCTGTTGAAGTACTGCGAGGAGAACAATGAATTGAGCTTCGAAAGTCTTGTATCTGTTATTATGATTTGTCGTGAGGTATAAATGATGCGGGAATCGGAGACCGAGGAACTTGATCACCAACTCGATGACAAAGGACTAGTTCGATTGAAACAGTGGATTGCAAGAGAGATTGCTAAATACGGAGGATGGGTGAGTGGATGTGATTTGTGTTTGTATTGAAATATTGGCACATCCATAGAATAACCAGCATTATGAATAATATAACGCTTGTTTATGTGACAGGGTCACTAGCTATAGGACTGACCTCAAATTATATCATTTTTAGTTTCTATTTCATAATAATAATAATAATAATAATAATAATAATAATAATAATAATAATAATAATAATAATAATAATAATAATAATAATAATAATAATAATAATAATAATAATAATAATAATAATAAAAAATAAAAACAAAATCCTAAAAGATGGTACTTGTCCTCTATGTAGAATTTGTAATCAACAACTTGAAACAATAGACCATATTGTATCGGGCTGCCCAGAGCTTGCTAAGACAGAATATATCAATCGACATAACAAAGCAGCCAAATATATCCATTGGAAAGTATGCAAACACTTCAATATAAATGTTAATGAGCGATATTATGAACACGAACCAACAACTGTGACTGATAACGATCAAGTTACAATACTATGGGATATGGGGATACATACTGACAGACGAAATAACAGCCAATCGTCCAGACATTGTTGTGAAAGACAAAGAAAATAAAACATGTTTGCTAATAGACATGTCTGTTCCCACGGAGAAAAACATTTCAATAAAAACCACCGAAAAACTCTCAAAATATAAAGATCTTGAAATCGAAATCGAAAGAATGTGGGGCTTGAAAACAAGTACAATACCTGTGATAATTGGTGCTTTAGGACTTATTAAAAAAGGAATAGATAAATATATAAACCAAATTCCTGGAAATATAAAAATAGTAGAGCTACAGAAGATTGTACTTCTTGGTACAGCACATATACTAAGGAGAACACTATCCATCAAGTAATACCAATCACAACTATGTATGGACTCCTTATGTTCAAGGGATGAACACGGACCTATATTTTGTAAAACTATGAAAAGGAAAAGAATACAGATAATAATAATAATAATAATAATAATAATAATAATAATAATAATAATAATAATAATAATAATAATAATAATAATAATAATAAAAACGCTTGTAGAGCGCCTATACAAGTCAGTTCTAGGCGCTGTATAAAAATTAAGAAGAAAATTATAAATTGTAGGCCAGTTTAAATAAATGAGTCTTGACACTAGTCTTGAAGGAGTCCAAAGAAGTTATGTCTCTTAGAGATACAGGAAGAGAGTTCCATAGTAGAGAAGCAGCTCAACAGAAAACGAACGATAACTATAACACTTAAGATTATATAGCTCTGTACGTAACATCAGATGAGAGGAAGAGCGAAGAATTAATACGTGTACGTGTAGGAGAGTATTTAGAGATCATTTCTTGAACGTAGACAGGAGCGATACCATGTAGAGCCTTGAAGGTTAGTAGAAGTATTTTAAATTTAATACGGTATTCAACGGGAAGCCAGTGTAAGTCAATGAGAACAGGAGAGATGTGTTCACGTTTCTTTGTTAAGGTGTTGAGGCGAGCAGAAGCATTTTGGACAGCTTGGAGACGGTCAATAAGGTATTTAGGAAGGCCAAATAGAACAGAGTTACAGCTGTCAAGTTTTGAAGTTATATAGCATGGATGAGGATTTCAGTAGACTTGACAGAGAAATTTTCGAATTCTTGCTATATTGCGGAGATGAAAGAAGGCAGTCTTTCAGGTATTCTTTATATACGGGATCATGGAAAGAGAAGAGTCAAACGTGACACCAATGTTTCTAGCATGTGACGAGGGAACAATTACATCAGGGCTAAAGTGGAGGATAGGAAGAGAGCGTTGCGGATTATTCTTTGATGAGAAAATGAGAAATTCTATCTTGTCCTTATTTAATTTAATTTAATTCAATTTAATTTATTTTTTCCATTTTGTGTTAAGGAAGTTAGGTTTTCATGATTAATTGTTAGGGAAAGTAATAATCCTTAGGTGTGTTTAGGTATTTACAGTCCTGTTTCTCATGAGTAATTCTCTTTACATGTGATTTTCCTTGTTATTGTTGAGTGTTATAATCTGACTAGCCGTTTTGAACAGAAAGTGAAGTGCTGCGAGCAGTTTAAATACTCATATACTGTATTATTCAAAATGTTTTCAAACAGGTTGACTAGTGTTTGATACAACAACACAAGTTTTAAGAAATGTATAAATACATTTTATTCAAATTTATTGCCTTTTCAAACGATCACAGTCTTTATTTAATAGCACTGATTATAAAGCTAACTTATTAAAGTTTGTTTATAAACGTATGAATCGCACCCTGTGGCGGATAAAGAATACTTTTGTATTGCAGAGAGTCTGACAAAAATAAATGTAAATGTTGTTTTGGTTGATGTGCATATTAAACATCTGTCGATTTAGCTGAACTAGTAAGAGTAGTCTGTGTAAAATGAAGAAAGGTTTTGGGTTCACCTGAAATTTTAGCGACATGATGTGGCTGTCTGTGAGATTTTACCTCTTTGAAGAACGTTCGAATACAACTTATCGTGTGTCTTGCAGCCTGAACTTAGCTTAATTCGATCGATGAAAAGTTTGTAAAAGAACATTGCCTTCCCCTAGAAATATCACTTAACATTTTGTGACCTTGATGCATACTTCTAGTAACATAAACAACTTGAAAATAGTTGTGAATAACAGTGGTTAACCTCGAAAAAAACCAGCTGCCTAATTCAGCATATCATGTCGCCATTCTGTTTCTCACATTTTACAAACACAACTAAATCCGCTTAATCTCGCAACTGGGTTTTTAATTTCGGGGGAACACCCGGGACAGGATTCAAGACCTGCGTTAGGTTTTTTAGTCATTAATACACACATTTGAGAGCTTTTACCTTCAATACACATTTGAGATTTTAGATACACACTAGAAGTCAGAAAGTCTTGAAATTTAAGGAATTGACTATTCTAACCTTTAAAAAAATCGTAAATGATATCTTACGAATCGACCCTACCGAGCATCGAACCCTCAACCCTTAGCATCTTACGGTCCATTCACTTAATTACCACCATGCTATCCGGTAAATCGTTGACCATGATGGAATTTTAATATAAGAAAGCTTTAACTCAACACAGCTATTGTTCGACGTTAATTTGATGCACATATAAATACTCGATATAAATTAAATCCGATGATTTGTGTTCTTATTTCCAGAATTTTTGCATTGAAACAATAAAAATAGGGTTTGGTTAGTTTTTAAACCACTTCAAACGCACGGGCTCGGTCAATGCAAACCCTCGCCCTAGCGTTTGAACCTTTATGTAACCAGCAGTTGTCGCGTGGTGAGTGCAGTTTTCATCTTGTTTAATATTTGTAAGTGATATCCGGTGACCATTAATTCCGATCATTCCAAAGATATTTCGATGACGTCACGAATCATCATTCACTCTACGTGTCTACAGTGTCTACCATATAGTCGAGTTCAGAGCTGGTCTATAAACACGCGCGCCGCGCATGACACACAGGAATCCCACTGCAAGATTAGTGTCATCATTTGGTCATCTGGCACTTCAAACAATCTTTAATTGGGCACAAGGTGAATGGGTCGAATTTTTGTCGCTGTGTGTGTGTGTGTGTGTGGTGGGGGGGGGGGGGGGGGTCTGCCCTTTAGATGCTACACAGGTAGCCCAATTTTTAGTAACCACATGGCCTCATAGATGTCTATTTTTTTTAGTTTGGAGTCGATCATTTTTCGTATTAGCCTCTAAGCGTGTGTCGAATTTATGCTCGCAGCATTTCACTTTCTGTTAGAAATGGTTAGTTGATTTTTAAATGTCTTGATCAATAAGTGCAAAAGACAGCTAACGTGAATTTTAGCACTTACCTCCACTGTACATTTATTTAGTTTTACCTAAATAGATTTCCGTTTTACATGTGTCTGTACTGATCAAAATGTAATAAATACCAAAAGTAGAGTACAAACCCTAGAAGTGTGCAACATAAATAGTACTAAATAGTGCTAAATTATGCAAATTCTATTGTTTTTTATTGTTAAATTAGTGCTATTTAGTACTAAATAGTGCAAAGTATTGCAAACTTTTAGTGTTTGTACTCTAATATGCCACTCTTTTCCACTAGACTATGTCTAGTGGTGTGACGGTTGTTCTCACACTTTACTGCAATTTTCAAAATCATGCAAATTGAAACATCCAAACAATCTGCTGGATTTTACCGATTTGGCTTCTGTCAATTATGATCAAAATGATACTGAAACACTGATCTCAAAGTACTCTAAATACCTACCAAATGATCCAATATGATTGACGGAAACCAAATCAACAAACTGCAGGAGACTATTTGGCTGTCTGTGTTCGCATGACTTTGAAAATTGCAGTAACATGGGTAAATATAAACTATTTGTTTTATATACATTGTATACAGCTTAGAACTACATACTGAACAACACTTCTTTTCCTTTCCATAGAATGAATTTGTGTCAACCTTAAAACTACATACAAACGACTCTCAAAGTGATGAAGATCATGGTCGTTTTGTCAGTGCCATGGAACAATTGAAAAGCCAGGTGGAAAGCTTTATCCATGGTCGAAAGTCATCATTCATTAATGATGCAGTCTAATTAACGGCTTCCGCGAAGAGGCCGCTTTGCCACCCATGCGGACTAGTACCTTGACGTGGTATGGGTGCTTGAACGTCTCTGCGACCAGGTGACCTATTCTGGTAGGAATACCATTATCTTTGGGAATCCAAGGGTATTATTCTGTCACTTATTTCTCGTTCCTAGAAAGTATACCCATGGGAATATTGTCTGTTAGAACTTACAGTATTCAGGACGTCAAAATTTCATTATGGTGGTGTTGGATGAGAATTCAAGTGAGTGTAACATGCCATGGCATGACTGTGTCAGTGCCGCGATGTCTATACTGAAGCATTCGAAGTTCTTACCATAACAGAACCTCGCATGGCCCGTGCCATTTTCAGTAATATGGGGTCTCCTCTATAAAATTTATGGTAATCTGTTTATACTGGGTGGATAAACTGGGTGCTGATTGAAAACCTAATCAGTTTGGCCAGTCAGAAATGAGATAAACTTTATGCCACATGTTCTAACAGATAAAGTTCCCAGGGTTATTTTGTCTAAGGGCGAGAAGTGAGCAATAGAATAATGCCCCTGCGTTTCTGAGGATGGAGTGCTTTGTGTTCCGGTTGAAATGAGAATGTAGGTCAATGCAATCTTAATTGATAATCCCTATCATTCAGCACCAAATCAACAACACACACAATATCTGGTTTTACAAGACTAATTCTCTGAATTAGTCTTGTAAAACCAGATGATTTCCTCTGAGTATAACGGCTTGCGTGCAAAAGGGCTTCAATGACTCAAACACATATCCTGCTTTACAGCATATCTGAGCAAATCATGACTCACATTTAGACATAGCCCCATACATTTTTAGATGGTGTTCACTAAGTAACAGTTTTCATTATGTCATGAGGATGAGTTACTTACTGAAAATAAGTTAGAATTAATTGTAATCAATTGTGGTGCATCATTCATGTAATTTGAGTCCCTCTTTGAGGAAGGTCATCAGAGGAAGTTAGAAGAAGACTGGAGAAGTAAGAGAGGGAGTTAAAGATAGGCATTAATGAAGATCCCTGATGACGGACTATGTATGAAAGCTTGGATGTTTTAATAAAAAGGCCAGGAAGTCTAAAATACAATGCCAACACGAGCTGAAAAGAAATTTAGAAAGAACCACATTGATTTTACAAGTCTATTACCAACAAGACTTCCTAAAATACACTTCAGGGAACCTATATCGACTGGTTTTATTTTGGAGCCAATTTGAAATTGAGATGACAAGGCGAGGTAAGCACAATAGCCAAATTTTCTTTTTTTAAGGAGTTGCTTGTTTCAAAGGCTAAAGGGTACATTGACTGACTCTCTTTCACAACAGAAGGGCAGAAAGATCTAAGGACAATTTAGAAAAGACATGGGTAACCTAGTAAAGTAGCCAATACCCGTATATGAAAAGAATTATCTCATTGCCAGTCATTTCTGGGTTGTCCCCTGCCAAGACACCAAATTTCTATAAAGAACCTGTCAGCTAGAAACAATGAGGCTTATGGAAATCGACAGATATGTTAGGTAAGCTCATTGGGATAAGGGCAGATCTGGTAGGACTATAGATAATTGAAAAAAGAAACTGGAGTTGTGTCAGTTAGCTGATACTTTTTTACAAGTTGTGCGAGCTTGTGAGTGAAACCCCATAGCCCTTGACAAGCACAGAACAGCTGCCTCTTATCCAGTGCCTGATCATTGTCTACAAAAGCACCCAAAACAAGGAAAAAACGTTCAGACTAGAGACCCTTACCCATGGGTACACTGCAGATCAGACCATAAAGCGATATAGACTCGGATCAAATGAAAGGTGTGGAAAATGTAAGAAAATTCTAAGCACAAAGAAGCTATACTTAAACTGTACCGGGGCTAAGCACCGAGCAGTAGACTGCCTCAGTGAACACCTCAATATGCAACAAACAATCTTGGTCCAAACATGATGTTAGCAAACGGGGAGGGAAGTGGTTCTTCTTGATGGGATTAAAGGAAGCTTTAATGCATCAGCAGTGTTACTTGAGCGCCTTAACAAGCCAGTAATAAACTACGGTCGGAAGGAAACAATGCTACAGGCGACAAGTAGAACAAACAGACATTGTTCAGAGTATTCCACATACTGTATTCTTTGATTTTGGCGCCGTTTTAACAAATCGCGAGCTTCGTTCTAACCGTAGTGGATGACCCTAACAAGCAGCCCATTTGTAGCGCATTGATGCATGCATTGTGAGAGTAAAAGTGTAAGTGAGAAACTAGAGATGTCAACAATGGTGAGTAAAGTCGACAGTGGAGTCCTACCCATGCTACCAAACCCAAAATATATGCGGATATCACCAAGAGCCCCCACCATCTGAAGGGAGTGGTCATAGAGGACAACGAGACAATGATTGTCTGCCTATCCATCTGATCCTTTGAGCTAAGCACGTACTCCTGCATTAAGAGTGAGGAGCAAATGAAGGCGGGACATATCCAGGAGAAAAAGTTGCTGAGCATGCTGTGCAAGGATAGATGATGATGTCACCAGGTAAAGAAAAAGCCTTCGGAAAAATCCTTGTTGTAGTCTGGATGCGTTGGGTCAGGAGGACAGTCCAAGTGGCAACTAGAACATAAGTTTTCAAAAAGTTCAAAAACAGCTCAGCGGCAATCAGGAAGCCACGGATAATACAAAACCAAGCGTCCGTAGAAGGAAAGCCATAACACTTGTGCAAGAGATATCTACAGAGTCTTGTAAAGAAACTTTTCCTCTCTAGTAGAATCTACTGTGGAGCGTGCTCGTGCACAATCAGTTTAAGCCCGTCGTTTAAGACGGAGACATCAAACAAGCCTTCCTACTTTTACAAGTCTATATTTTGTCTTAAAGACGCCTTATGCTTCTCCCTGCAAGACAAAATTAAATCCTGATGCTGTCATTGTGCCGAAGATAATGAGAGCAGTCTTTGGTGTGGTTCGGTCTCCATTCCTTCTTGCAGGAATACTACAGCAACACATTAATAGCTTTGAAGACAAGTACCCTGTTGAAGTACAGGGTACAAAGAATGCTTGTGTGTAGATATATCACTGAAGGAGAAATATGCATCTGAATAAGGTCTGTCGTAGGTGATCATAAATGGCCCAAAATCGACAAAATGCAAAGGCTATAGCCCATGCAAAATCGTAGAAAAAAGGCTCAAAATCGACAAAATGTAATGGCTATAGCCGATGCAAAATCGTCAAAAATGACCCAAAATCGACATAATGGTAAGGTTATAGCCCACGCAAAATCGTATAAAAAAGGCTCAAAATCGACAAAATGATAGCCCAAAGTCTAAGCTGCACACGTGGCATTCAAATGATCCAAAAACTGGAAGATACTATTAAATGCCATCTAAAAGAAGAGAGACAGAATTCCACAAAGCAGCAGCGGAAAGCTAAACCAGGAGAGAACTAAGTTTTATGGCTGATTCTGAACAAAATGACACTGTTACGGTAATGCTTCCAAAGAAAACTCAATATACAGCCAAGAGAAAGAAGTCCCTGGGTGTGGTATCACAGGTAACCCTTGTGGGTAAACTTATCTGTATAGAGCTGCGATCAACGAAAGGCTTGTGATGAGAAGCTACATTTGGATCGAGAAATCAAAACGTTCACCAGCAGTTTGTAGGAGAGAGCCAAGATACCTCATAGCTTAACAGTCTTCTAAGAGCCCATCAAGTCAAGTGAGACACCAGTGGTCAAGGTATATACTCAAGCAGTTGTGTATGTGGCAGTATCTCAGGAGTGAGGTACAAGCAGTGGGTTGGTTGATGTCCGTTAAAGCTTGAATATCAAAGAAAGGCCTCACAATTCAAACAGGTCAGTGTCTATACACACATGAATACCAACTTGGTGAATGCAAGAACCACGCTGGAAGGTATTCCTGTAGCTCAGTCAATTGCAGGTGGCTTCATAGCATGGTTGTGCTGTACTTCAATCAAAGGTAGAAGTGCCTACAAGCAGTTTGTTTCCAGCAGAGCCATCAAGATCATCACTAAAGACTAGATAACCTGGAGATGTGAGGACAGCCCAGCCGATATCTGTAGCTGAGGATGCAGCCCTGAGAATCTTGACACCACATCGAAGAAGGGACCTCATTTGCTAGCAAATAAAGACCAGCAGATTAAAGCTAAGATGATGCAGCTAAGTGAGGAGGCTGAATCTTATAATCGCCTGGAACAAACAGTTTGTACGTAACAGCTGCCTAAAAAGACTGGAAAAAAAAAAAAACTACCCCATCTATGTACCTCCTAGGATGACTTTACTTTATACAGATAGTGCAAGATGGCCATTTCTTGAGGTTATGGTATTGTTGCATGGTCTGAGATACTTGGAACCAAGGCTGTGATGCCTCACAAAACATGTATAGTAGTGAGGGGTTCTACGTTTGCAAGAAGCTTCCCACCATAGCTTTCCATAGTCTTCCAACTGGAAACGCCTCCAACTGCACAGAAGGTTCCACAGTTCCAAGTCGTCTGAGTGGACTCTGCAGGCTCCTTTTCCTACGAACTGAGTAACAAGAAAGAAGAGCTTACAATTTGCTGTTCATATATAGCCTTTCACAAGCTATTTACCTGGAGCTCTTAACCAATCAAACAACAGAAAAATTGATAAGTTATCACAAGCCTTAAAGTGCTTTATTTTGGAAGATCCTGAAAGATCTACTCGGACAATGGTAGACATTTCTTGTTCTTTGGAGAATCACGAGAAATGAGATGGCAGAACCACTGAACCTGGCCAATAACTCTGTCATGTGGTAGTTCAACTCATTATAGCACCATGGTGGACAGTTTGAGAAGTTGGTTGGTATTGTTAAACCAACAATCTTCAGGACAGTTGGGAGAGCTGTACTCATATTGAAGGAGCCAGGACATCTTGTGAGATGTTGAGGTAGCCATCAACAACTGGCCACTGACCTACGTAGATTACCTGCAGCTTCTGGTGTTGGTGCCTAAGGTGATGATGTCTGATCAGCCCGGTACTTCCATGCAGATAAGGCAATAGAGGATTGTGACCTGAGGAAGTGGGCAAACCATCTACACCACAGTATAGATATACCGTGGTTGTGGTGGACCAAGGAGTATGATGTGTCAGGTTGAGAGAGCAACACAACCTAAAGAATAAAGCTACTTATTCAAGGTGTTGTGCTGATTCAAAGTGAGAAGAGGATCCTTCAAGGGCTGGGACCGCCTACCTAGAACAAGTAATACAGCAGTTGTGTGTCATTGAACTGTCCTGCAAGAGAACTATGCAAACAAGTCAACCTTTTACCTCAAGTGCAAGAGTGTTCTGTCCGAGATGAGCTACACATAATGCAGAGCAACAAATCAGAGCATTGGATCAGCTGGACTGCATTTTCCCTTTCCATTTTTAATTTATTGGTTAATTTAACATTACACTCAAACTAAACTGTTCATTTCTGGGAGGAAGATAATTTTTCAACCATAAACAATTGCTTTGACTTACATTCTTATTTGCGCAAGGCATGTTGTACCCAAGATGGGGTACATCTACGCTGGATAGGTCATTGGGTAGAGACTAGACTAAAACTAGTCCAATAATCCTTAGAGCACAAACACTATAACCATGAAACAACTTGTAAGACTAAATAGTAGTAAATAACTATTACAAACTCTATACTTGAACTCTTTTAATTTATTGTCCATCGTTTAAATTGATCTATTTTGTACTATTTAGTTGGTATTGTTTTAATTTATGATTTTAATGTTTGTGCTCCAGTAGCAGGGCCAGATCTAGAGGAGGGTTGTAGAGGTGTGCACCTTGTCCTGAGAGGACATCGGGCCCTTTTCTTCTCGTTTCTTTTCCAAAATACGGTCTGAATCCTTTGGATGGTTTCCAACCGACTGCAACCTCTCCTATTCTGGATCCACTCCTGAGTGGCCCAAAGTTTTGTACAACGTCTTTGAATTTGAGCAAATGTTGAGATGAAATAAAGTAAAATGTGAGCACATGAATTATGGGTGGTAAAAAGGTGGGCAAAACGTAACGTCATAACTTATGCATTAATCATCAGGTCTTGAAATGACTATAGGAAGAGGCTTTGTTTGCGTTTTGCCTCATTTGCTAGCGTAATATCGAATTTGAAGCTGTATGCAATCAGACATCAAAAATGAAAAAAGTCAAAAAAGCTATCGCTCTTAGTAATATCTGAAAATTTGAATGCAATCACTCATATAGTTTTTGAAATAAGTTAACTAGACGCACCCGTGCGTTCACTCGTGCGCAATATCAGCTTAAAAAAGACAATTAGATAAGCTGCCGCTAGGGTAAGAGCGATTGACATGTCGTTAATAAACGTTTCAACAAGACGCTAGTAGTAAAAACCTTTATTGAGTCAGCTAATCTAAAAATAAAGAAATAAAACTTTTGTGAGCCCAGCAAGTTGAACTAGACGCACTCGTGCGTTCACTCGTGCCCATGTGAAAGGGAGCCCAAAATCGGCTTAAAAAGGACATTAAGATTAGCTGCCGTTAGAGTAAGAGCGATTGACATGTTGTCGTTAATAAACTAACAAGACGCTTCTCGAAGCGTACACTGGTTGCTTGTAGTTCAACAAGCCGCAGTAGTAAAGACCTTTTTTGAATAAGCTATTTAAAACTAAAGAAATTAAAAAGGACATTTAGATTAGCTGCCGCTAGAGTAAGAGCGATTGACATGCTGTTGTTAATAAACTATTTAAGACGCTCCTCGAAGCGTACACTGGTTGCCTGTAGTGCAACCAGTGCAGTAGTAAAGACCTTTATTGAATCGGCTAACTATATCTAAAACTAAAGAAATTAAACTTTTGTAAGCCCAGCAACTTTAAAAATAGGAGCTTGTTATCGTCGACCACCGGGTGATGCCGGATCAAATGGTCCGTCCCTATCTGATCACTGTCAATTTGCATGTCAGCAGCTACAAGTATGGCCTTTGACCTTCTATTATCATGGGTATTATATATCTCACATACTCGCATACTCCTATTTATCACCCTACATGTTGCTAAACGAACACACATAGAAGCAAGTCAATTATATTTCTCATTCAAGCATTCAAGAGATCTTGAGAGGTTTTTGTACTTAGGTCTTATTAACCGAGTGGAAGGTCTGTACGGGAGAATCTTGACTGAGGTCGGGATGTACAGACCGAGCGTAGTGACATAAATCTGGCCGAACAGAACACTTTTGAGGTGAATTAGCTTTTTTTTCGCTTTGTTTTCAACTTTTAATATGTAATCGGACCGGTTATTACCGAAGAATCTAGACCGGTCCGAGATGTGATCTAACCAATCAAATCGCTCGATTTGCTAGTGTCCAGGCTCCAAAATACACGGTCATATAATAATGAATTTTCACATCGAAATTATGGACCAGACCATTTATATGTTTCTATTTGACCTGGCGCGTTTGGTCACGTTATGTCTTTCATTCATATATAAAACATCTGAAACATTAACTAAAAAATACACAATTTGTTATTGTGTCCAAAACGCCGTTGTAGAAGTCTTTACAGCAAACAATTGAGATATATAGTGAAATAAAAAGTTGAATAAACTGGTATATTCGCAGGTAATATTTTTGCATGTCGGAGATATATAATACCCATGATAATAGAAGGACAAAGGCCATACTAGTAGCTACTGACA
The DNA here is from genome assembly GCA_029948255.1 of Telmatactis stephensoni. Lineage (NCBI taxonomy): Eukaryota > Metazoa > Cnidaria > Anthozoa > Actiniaria > Isophelliidae > Telmatactis > Telmatactis stephensoni. The sequence goes on from JALIZF010001335.1 coordinate 14,436, forward strand.
GAAAAATAGCATCACCCGTTGATGGACAACAAGCTCCTAGGAATTTTTCAAGTTGCTGGGCTTAGCAAAGTATATTTCTTTATATATAGTTAGCCGATTCAATAAAGGTCTTTAATACTGCGCTGGTTGCACTACAGGCAACAAGTGTACGCTTCGAGGAGCGTCTTGTTAAAAAAATTATTAACGACAACATGTCAATCGCTCTTACCTAGTGGCAGCTTATCTAAATTCCTTTTTCAGCCGATCTTGGGCTCGCTTTCACCTGGGCACGAGTGAACGCACGGGTGCGTCTAGTAATAGATTATTTTAAGTAATACCATGACCCTGAGGGATATTAGTGATTAAATGTCCCCGAAGCCGAGGGAGGTTTAGTGGAAGTCCCGAGGCCGTAGGCCTCGGGACTTTTACTAAACCTCCCGAGGCTGAGGGGACATTTAATCACTAATATCCCGAAGAAGTCATGGTATTACTTTGTAATACCATGATCACCGAGGAAATAAGCAAAAATACACTTCGCTTTTTTTGTTCACCCAAAACTTGAATATATTGTGCGCTGAATTATTTTACCAATTGTGCGTAACCCTGTTCTCGATCTGGGGAGTTTTGAAAATAGATTTCTCTGTTTTATACTTACAATGGACAAGTATTTATAGGTTGTTAATCAACTCGAAAGCTAAATTGTTTTTACTAAGCTTTCTTTGCTTCGTTACGCACATGCGCAAAATAGAATGAATAGCTCCCACATGCGTAAGAATGTGCAGTGGTAACAGGTATCGGTGCGTTACAAACTTATAGAGTTTCGGAACAGCATGCAAAGTTGTCCCGATCGTCCCGATGATTGATATATATGAGGGACTGTACCTCATGAATAGTAATGAGGGAAATTTAGAACTAAGTTTCCCTCATACATCATTAGTCTAATGAGGGAAATTTAGTTCTAAATTTCCCTCATTAGACTAATGATGTATGAGGGAAATTTAGTTCTAAATCTCCCTCATTTCTATTCAGGTAGGAGGGATGCTAGACATTAAACGTCCCTCTTGAAACAATGTACCCTGCGAGCAGAGTCCCCCTTTACCTTCTAATCGAGCGAACGATTAGAAGGTAAAGGGGGACTCTGCTCGCAGGGTAGAAACAATGGATCCCGAGTTGATCATGGTATTACAGTACTCATATTGATATGGTACTGTATTGAGTACCATTTACGATTAACATGTAATACTGGTCAGTGTAATATCAAATAAACTTTCTGAAAAGTAACAAGTCGATTGAAATCGACTATTGTTTGACGTCACGATGACGTCATAGGAACCATTCACCAAATAATTATCTCGAGCGAATGATTTTGAAAGGGTCAATGTTTGTGCAAATGGCTATATACAACATAATGAAATATGAAAACTATGAAGGCGATTAGGAAATTGAAGGCATGATGAACGTTCTTCGAGTTTTCTAAAGCTCTACACCGTTTAGAACAAAAGTTATAGTTCTCAATTGTTTTCTATTTAGAGTCTACTGATATCCTAACACAATATCTGCTAACCACAAATAGAACCATTAATTACGTGTTCAATTATAATTGAACATGTGCACCAGACGAATCCTGACCTCAGACTATTTATACTTCAGTATTGATTTATAAATAAAACCTATTATATTTTTGTCCTGAAAATTTAGCTAGTCTCTATCTTTGGATATTCTTGAAGTTGTAAATGTAGTAAATGTCACCTGAATATCTCAATATTTTCAAAAAGCGACCTGGGTATAGTGAGTAAAGATTTTTACAATGTCAATACTTGCATGATCACATGATAGTACTGACCTTGTCATTTCAAAGAGGAAAAAGTGGACCCAGAAGGTGTTATTAAATGAAAATCGAATTGAAATGTCTTGGTCATTATATCTTCAAAAAGTTTCGATCCGGAAAGGGCATAATTAATAACGTTGCTTGTTGACGCACGTTTAGGTCTTTTAACCAATAAGAACTATTTTGGCGTCAATATTATGGCAATAAATTATAATGTTATCTACACTTAAGTCAGTGGCTTGTTAATCTATCAGACATTGCAGACGGCAAACAGTCATGAAGGTAAATATGTATAAAGTAATCAGTGCTTCTATTACTATTACACTTGATATACCAGTACTCATTTTATTTGCTCAAGTGAAGACATCTTGATTTTCATTCCAAATTTTTTGACTAATGTAATTTTGACTTCTCTTATTTTGTTTCAGTCGACTGCATTTTGTTGTGAGTGCTAACAATACTTTTGTAGTTTTTGCGAATAGCTTAATTTGCTTTTGTACAATAGTCCAGTTTCTAATTACCATAGTTAATAGAGGGGAATGGTTAGGAAGCCTTTTGTTACATTTCTTTGTTCTAGTCTGGATGTTGAACTGGTCTTGACCGTGCACAAAGTTTGTTTAAATTCATTAGAAAATGGCTATATGAATGAACCGAAATGTTGTCTATTGGATTATTTATTGAAATATTCTAATATAATTAATTTTGAACTAGAATACATCGAACAAGCAGCGGAAAAGAAACATTTGGGTTCAGTTGCTCAACCATGGCAATTAAGGCGAAACAATGAAAAAATAAAAGATTTGTGCACGGTCACGGTTGAAAAAAATGAACAAAGACATATAACAAAAGGCTTCCTAACCAGTCCCCTCTATTAACTATGTAATTACTAAACACTAAGGGTCTGTTTACACGGAGAAAAGTTGTCCCTAGTAGAAGGGTTATCCTACCACCCGAGCTAACTTTACCAAGCGTTTACATGGAAAAATCAGTGGTCGCTATACGTGGGTGAACTCTCAGTTTGAGTTCAAGTGCGCATGATCACCAAAAACAAGAGAAAAAATTAACTCACGTCCTAGGGCCAAATAAAGTTGTCTCGGTTCCTAGGGTTATAGCATTTACATGAAAAAAGGTTGTTCCTGATCGTAGGGTTACCCTGTTTTGCAAAGAGGGTAACCCTACCAGTAGGGTAACCCTTCTTGCCGAGGTAAGTGTAAAGTATCTCATGTAAACGCTTGACATTGGTTTACTAAGAAATCAGGGAAATGATGGCTCGGCCAGGGTGACCCTGCTGGTAGGGTAACCCTTCTACTAGGGACAACTTTTCTCAGTGTAAATAGCCCCTATAAGATTCCTGACAAAAGGCGCATTTATACAGCGTTAGCCTCGAGTTAACGTTAACCAGTTAACAATTTGAAAGGTTTATACTAGAGGAAATCAAATCTTGAAACCGTTTTTGAAAGCATCGATATTTGTTGAGTTGCAAAATTAAAATATTTACTTCGATTTTTTTTACTTTTACACGCAAGGTCTTGCCATGTTTGGAAAACCTTTGCGACTGATCTATATACAATTTATATGTATATTGTTTTGGCACAGTTATTTAAGTAAGGCATCCCTTGAGCCACTGGTTGGGAAATACGACTCGTTTTGATCACTTGGTGCATTTGAGAAGTGGTAGAAAGGTTAGACAATAATAACCTGAAAAAAAAGTTCATGGATCGAGTGTCCTTTCTGTAACCCCCAAGTAATAAAATCCAAGGGCGGATCCAGGATTATCTTCAGGAAGGATGTACCGTTTTCAAGAGGGGCTGCACAATCGTATAAATTGGAAACTGCCAAGAGAATATTTTGGAACTATATCGAGAAAAAGGGACTCAAAGCCGTCTCAGCAAGGGATGCGCACCATCTGCATCCCTCCCCTAAACCCACCCCTGAAATTCCTTTTGGAGAGTTTTCCGCTTTGCCTGACGTATATACGGTTTTTTTGCCTCGATGAGCAAATTATCATTGTCGGCTTAATTATAGCAGTTTCCTCGATTCTTCAGGAAGCTCTCTTCTGGATACACTTGACGAATTAACTGGACTTAATGTTTCAGTTCATCGGTTAATTCAAAATACCTGTTTCCAAAAGAACATCCTTGCAGCAGAAATTAAGAAAGGCAAAACTTTACCACAAGTATATGGCTCGGTTGGTTGAATATAATTGAGCGCCAGTCCTGATCAGTGCTGAATCGGAGGTCAGGATCTTTAAAACATGGAGACTGAGGTGGTGCCTTTGTAATCTAAATACTTAGACCTTCAAATCTTCTCGGATAAAGACGGTAAACCGTATGCTCCGTCTCTCCCAACCTCCTTCACATTACCCCTGCACGGAAGGGAAGTAAAATGAGAAACTACACCTTTCACTATTCAGGAGGAGTATTTGACTTACTGCAGGGCTCACAGTAACTGCTGTAAGATGCTCAGTGGTGTCCCTGTCTCGATCTGATGCCTTCTGATCATAAGAAGCTGAATAAACTAATAAACTAACTTATTAACAATTCTTATGATAAAATAACTATGATATTATGCGCGCTCTGATTGGCCAAAGGACACGTGTCGCTCGTTCTCTCAGTAAGAACACACGGCACGCGCGCGCACATTTTCAATTTTCTCCAACGAAAAAAGAAAATAAAACTTCAATTGTATTTTAAAAAAGAAATAGAAAACTCAGCAGCAGTGCTACTCGGCTACGCCTCGTGCTTCTCCTAACACTTCTCTCGTCTTCTTACAATTCCCGCGTGCTTCTATAACTCAACATAGCACGCTGCCTCGTTTTCTATTTCTACACGATATATGGGGACATTTTCCGCACCAAAATAAGCAGTATGCAAATAAGCAATTTTGATAACGGTAGCTTGCGTAATTTTTCTCGCCAACAGATTCTAATTCCACTAGCGCTACTTTTTACAACGATTGTATGCTATGAAATTGAAGATGCTGACGTTGCCTATGATGATCGGATCATTGACGAAACTGCGTCTAGTACAAACTCAGACCCGGCCGCCATCTCTCTTCAAGAAAGAGACCCAAGGGTGCGCAGGTCAACCAGGTCAACCAGAAGACCACGACCTCGAAGTTGCCTTGCTTTAGCCGTTATGGAAAGAGCTCTAAAGGTCGCTATATATCGAAGTGGAGTGCTAAGGAACCGCAGAGTCAAGCTAATTAAGCTTAGAGGAGCCCTGCTTAGAGCCATGAAGAAGAGCAAAAGTGGCAAACTCACTGTGATACCAAAACGACGCAGACACAAAAGGAACGTTGATCTCTGCTTAGAAACCGATGCCTATGTGTACTTCAACGCCTCTGGCTCTAATGGAAGCTATTACGCCTATCAGATCCATGGGAAGGATTGTGCTGGAGTACAATTCTGCAATTCTTTAAATGGCAGTTTAATAATGTTTGGAAGGTGTCAAGTCAGGAAATCTCAAATGGTCCTTACTGTGGCTGCAAATCAGTGTTGTGGTGGCACAGTACGCAAAGTCATTGAATTTGGTTCCGCATGTAAATGTGTCGTTAGGCCTAGTTTTAACGTCGCATCTAGATCTCACATGCACCGAATTCAATTCCTATTTTGGTTGACTATAATAATTAAATACGGCATTTGATTCAAGCGTCGAATTCATGATGATCAATGTTGCCAAGTTTAATTGCAAACTTTTGAATTTTGCTGTTATTTGGTATCATATTTTAGTCGTACAGTCAAATTCAACATCACTTTGACTTATTTCACGAATTAACGTAGTTTCTTAGAAATATTATATCCTTTCCCGCAAAAGAGCCTCGAAAATACACATATATGTCGCATATATATGTCTTGGCTTGAATCTCCGGTCATTTTGCAATTGTATTCTTCTATAGCTGAGATCTTTTATAACCGCCAAAAGAAAGATACAATTTGATTGAGTCTTCAGTAATCACACTGTCCAAAAGTTTGCTAAATCCAGCTGTAATTAATTAAGGACTCTACTAAGCAGTGGTGCTGCGCATGACAATTAGCAAGCCAAAATTAGGCGATACCCCCTTCTAAAACATAACTTTTAGTTCTCACCCCCTCTAGAATTGCTAGAGATAACGTCCGACCCCTCCCCCCTCCATTATACTAAAGACACTGGTCAAGTCCAAACCGGATTGAGCTGCCATCACAGCTTCGACGTTGACAAAAGCTATATATAACGTCTGGTATTGAGAAAGATGTTCACCACCTCATTGAAGAATTAGATTCTGCATTTGCTAAGTACCGAAGTGCTTATCACATTGACTCAAAATCTAAAGCATGAGAAGCTAAGAAAGATAAAGGAGCAGAGAAAAAAGGCAATTAAGAAGAGAAGGGTCACAGTTTCACAGAAAAGAAGGAAAAGAGCTTCTATTATCTTTAGGTCCCTGGGAGGAGATCCTATAAACAATGACTATGAACCATCGATTTATGGAATACCCCAGGTGCACTTATCAATCGACGAAGAAATTTTATTTTTGTTTACATCAAAAACGGACAAGGCTTGTTAACGTGATTTATTTCACTCTCGTTGTTTCACTGGGGAAGACAAAGAACTAGTTTGGGACTTTTGCATTGAAGATCAGTCAAATTAGCTTGATATAACTGACTCAACGGACGGACTTTTGATATATTGATCAAATATATTGTAATATTTGTTACCTTGATTATGTTTATGTTCAGATTCTTTGCTTCAAGGGAATTTTCACTTGACCATGTGCATTTCAAATAAAATGTGACCCCCCTCTGTCAAATTATTTACCTTGAGCCCCCCCCCCTCCCCCATCATTTTTACCTTATGCCCCCCTTCTGGTTTTTCTTTATATGAAGAATACTAATGAGGATGGATCTATCAAGATACATTCTCATTCAATTTTACATAAAGACTTAGAGCCTAAAACAACAACAAACTAACTTTGTTGTTCCCTCATTTTTCAGTGTTTAATGTTATTATAAGAAATTGAACATTTAGGGTAACAACTTCCAAAAAGAGCTAAAAAGCCGGCTAACTTTGTGTTTTTTCGTACAATATGAGGTTGATTAGCGCTAATTGTTTCGCCTTGAAGTTTATAGCATTCACTCGCTGCTAAGAATGATGCATTTAGTCTTTGCGTCATACATTGCGCAGAGATATCAAAGATACAAAGATATCAAACAATGGGATTTGAATTTTTTCACGCGCGCACATATTTTACGGCATTCAAATTTTATTGCTGCGCGCGCGATGGCGTCAACTTCTTCTTACTAACTAATATAAAAATTAGGTACTACCTAATAGTGGAGCTCCCATTTAAATAAATAATAATAATATTAAATACTTTGTTTTGCCTTAAGTCGCACCAAGTCACCTTAAATCGCACAACGTGGCCTCAAGTCCCATCGACTTTTTGGCAAATTTTTGCTTAAATCACCATGACTCAATAACGCTTTCGGAACCCTCGACCCCTAGGCCTACGCCGGCCCTAAAGTCGCCTTAAATCGCATAAAGTCGCCTTAAGTCGCACAAAGTCGCCTTAAGTCCCATAGACGTTTTGGCCAATTTTTGCTTGAATCGCCTAAAGTCGCATTAAGTCGCCAAAAGTTGTGCAAAGTTACGGCGACTTTAGGGCCTGGAGTAGGCCTAAAGATTGATTATCGAACAACATCGTACCAAACCCTTCGTTCGATCCAAGCAAAATAAGTACTTCAAAATGTACGCAAAGCAAAGTATTTCAGCTTTGTTACCATGACTTGTAGAAAGCTCTGGGACTTGACATCCCAAGAATGCATTTGTAGTTAAGGATAGTAAGGGATACCCGAGGACACTAAGGGATAATCAAAATATTATATTGTCTATTTGAAACAAGACGCACATAGTGCGTTTACTCGCTCCTGCCCGAGTGGAATTCAGCCTAGCACGAGAATGAGCTAGGCAGTAGGCCCACCTAGTCAAATTTAAACCACCGCAAATTTAAACTATACCATGCACTGAGCAAGCCAATCAGTCCTCTAGGAGATATCGCACGATCTCGAGCATCATTTGGTATCAATAGATACGAGTGGTGTTTTGAAAGCTTTCGCACGCGTAATTACACAAGCCTAGCTTTAGGCGAGTGCAATTTGAAAACTTTCAAAACATCACGAGCAACTATTGATTCCAAACTCAAGATCGTAAGATTTGTTATTTATAATACATTTATTAATATTGTACCCGTCTCAACTAATCAAGTAATACTGGTCAGTGTAATATCAAATAAACTTTCTGAAAAATAACAAGTCGATTGAAATCGACAATTGTTTTGACGTCACGATGACCTCATAGGAACCATTTAACCAATACTGAATTATTTCGAGCGAATTACCTAAACTTTCGAATTCAAATCGATATAAGATTTCATTAAGTGCCGATATATAAGGAACGTAGACGGCGCCGAAGATCTGAATCTGAATCGAAATCTGAACCTGGACATGAATCTGAGACCGAATAGAATTGCTAGAATACGTCTTTTATGTTTAAGTATGCATAATATAATCCATTCATACTCTTTTCAACCAACAATTTTCTTCCGTCTCGCTAAGATTCAGATTCAGGTCGACCGTTTACCTTTTTTGTTTGTTTTTGTTTTTGAAACAGGCATATACAACAACTATAACATAATGCAATATGAAAACTAGAGAGAGATTAGAAAATTTTAAGTGATGAGTGTTCTTTGAGTTTTCCAAAACTCTACACCGTTTAGAACAAAAGTTATAGTTCTCAATTGTTTTCTATTTAGAGTCTGTATCATACATAATTTCTGCTAACCAAAAATAGAGCCATCAATTACGTGTTCAATTATAATTGAACATATGCAGCAGACGAATCCCGATCGACCTCAGGCGATCTACACTTCAGTATTGATTTATAAATAAAACTTAGTAATATATTTTTGTCCTGAAAATCTAGCTAGTTTCTGTCTTTGAATATTCTTGAAGTTGTAAATGTAGCAAATGTCACCTGAATATCTCCATATCTTCAAAAAGTGACCTGGGTATAGTGAGTAAAGATTTTGTACAATTTCAATACTTGCATGATCACGTGATAGTACCTGACTTTGAATATATTATATCCCTTTTTCCCACTTCCTCGTCATTTCAAAGAAGAAAAAATGGACCCAGAAGGTGTTAGCAAAAGAAAATCGAATTAAAATATCTTGATTATTATATCTTCAAGAAGTTTCGAACCGGAAACGGCGTTAATATTGACATTAATTTTAGCCAATTAGAAACTAATTTTGGCGTCCATATTATGTCTATAAAGACAAATGTTATCTACACTTCAGTCAGTGGCTTGTAAATCTAACAGACATTGCAGATCAAGCAGTCATGAAGGTAAATATGTTAAAAGTAATCGGTGTTGCTTTCACATCTGCATGCATGATACCGCGGATACTCAACATCATTTGTTCCAGTGTGGAAATCATATCTTGATTTCGTTTCTTTCCAATTTTTTTGAATATAATTTCGACTCACTGTCTCTTAAGTTGTTTCCAGCTGCATGTTATTGTGAGTGATAACCATACAAGTATTGTTTTGTAGTTTTTGCGATTGGCTTAATTTACGTTTTTATGATTAAGGCCGTGCCTAACCCGAAATGTGCCATTCGCACTGATGATTCAAATTTTAGCTTATATGATTCAGTTTGCCTGGTTCTGGTTTGCTGAATATAATCAGTTGGCCAATCGAAATCAAATGCAGCAGGTCCAACTTGATATCTACCGAGCAAGTAGTGTCCTTGAAAAGTTTGCGTTGACAATGAAAACTTGTTCGTGCATTATAGAGGACGAAAAATTGCTATTTTTGCCTTGTCAAATTGCGTTGTTGAAAAGCTGGCGTGGAAGAGTTTTATTTGCGGCAAGCAAAATTTGCCATCGTAAAGCTTTGCTCGTAATTTCTTTACAACACTTTGGTACGACTAAGGATTGGTATCGACGGCATCTGAACTAGAACCCGTTTACACAGTATTAGGACCCCGTTATTTTTGGCGATCTTAGGCGATCTTTTATTCTAGTTTTAAATTTTTGTTTTATATCTTGTTTTTATTATTTTATCGTTTTGTATATTTTGATGCAGGGCAAGTATTTATATTTTTATCTAGCATTTATATTTATATATATTTATATTTATTCTATTCTATTTATTTTATCGCGCATTTGATCATATCCACATGGAAAATGCGCGTTATAAGTAATAAATATTATTATTATTATTATTTATTATATCGGGAAATTTTAGCCATTTCGAGTTTGCGCTCTTGGGCGATATTGAATGATCTTGGGCGATATTAGGCGATTTTAGGGAGCGGGGTAGGCCTATCTTAGGCGATATATATTAGGCAATATTAAGCGATATTAGGGCCCGAAGTCGTTGGCGCAAGGCATGGGTGGCGTAGTGGTTAAGCCACTCGCCTCTCATCGCTGTGGTCCAGTGTTCGAGTCCCGGCTCGGACGCTGGATCATATGTGAGTTTGAGTTTGTTTGCTGTGTTGTTCTCTACCATGCTACGAGGGTTTTTTCTCCGGTTTCTCCGGTTTTTCCTCCCTCAGCAAAAATCAACATGCGAGTTTTTAAATTGTATGCAGAGTATATCGAATGTAGGGGTAGCGAGTGTGCGAATGAGTCTCGGAGATATTAGCAGAAATGCTGCTCTGAAAATCCGAGGATAAATAAAGAATATTTATTTATTTATTAAAATTTTCAAGGCCTAGACTCACGTACACGTTTCATCAGCGAAAAAACCTTTGTTGCTCATCTAGATATATATTAAAAATACTTCAGTTACTATCACAACAATTTGTCTGTCACTATTATTTAATCTGCAAATAATAAAATCCCTTGTAGAAAGTTTTCCGCTTTGCCTTACGTACGAATGTTTTGCTTCGATAAGCAAATTAATTATAGCGGTTTCCTCTTCAGAGGTCGGCTCTGCTGGACACATGCACGTCACGAGTAAATTTATTGGACTTAATTCCTGTTTCAGTTCATTAAGTTCAAAAATTCCTGCATGTTTCCAAGTCAATATCCTAGCAGTAGAAAGAAAGGCAACACTTTAATTACTGCTCAGATGGTTGAGCGGTCGGTACGCCTGATCAGTGCAGTACTGTAGGACAGGATCTATAAATAAGATTGTTAAACCTTCAAATCTTTACTGAATTTTCCGATAAAGACGTTAGACCGTAGGTCAGAATATAATAGAATAGAATAGAATAATACTTTATTTACAGAGGGTTACACTTAATATCTAAAGACAATATACACGTGGCCCTCAAATTATACAATAAACGTACATATATATTAAAACAAAACTTAATAGTGTTAAAAATCCAAAAAAATTGTCCTAATTTGTGAAATTCTATCTGAAGGCTATTTTTGAAATATAAATTCTATCTATCTAAAGTAATTGATTTCAGTTCTCTGGCAAAATAATTAACAGGTTTGAGTTCTTTAATCTTATTGGGCAATTCATTCCAGATTGAAGCAGCAGTAAAACTAAATGTGCGTTACCCAAAAGATTTCCTAAACTTTGGAAGAAGTCGTGTGCTCTGCTTCTGGTGTTAATTTGATGCACATCTTTAATAAGTTTAAACTTATCTCTAATGTACACTGGTGTTTTATCACTCAATGATTTATGTACAAGCTTAGGTCCGACCCGTCTCTCGAAAAACTACCACACATTACCCTCTCAATTGGAGGGAAGTAAATTGAACCCACACTGATAATAATACTGCCACTAGTATTCACTCAGGAAGAGTATCTGCCCCCCCCCCCCCCCCCCTCCCGGGGGGCACTCCAAAAGAATTGTAAAAGGATCGGGTATGCTCGTCGGATATTTTCAAAAATACCCCTAAATGATACCGGAAGTCTTATTAAAAGGGCGTGGCTGGACGATTTTTAACCCCTAAGAGATATCAGTGATAACAAGCAATGGACATTATTATGATGAACATAAAATTGAATCGTCGACACGCTTTTGTTCGGCAAATTTCTTCCATTTTGAAAACATGATAATAAGTGATGGGCTCTTTTGATACCGTAAAAGATACCAGGAAATGCTAAAACTCTAAACTTCAATTTTAACACCCTAAAAGATACCACCAAATCGCTGATTTTTACCCCTAAGAGATACGACGAGCATACCCGATCCTTGTACAATGGAGTCCCCCCCGGGTATCTGGCCTACTCCAGGGACCCTAGTAATTGGCGAAAACTGTTGTGGTGTCCCTGCCTTCTGATGTCTTCTGATCATAAGAAGGAAAAGCTAGATAAACTGATGAACTAACTTCTTAACAGTCCTTACGATATATATACATGGGGGCAATTTCCACACCAGCGAATTTACATAAGCAATTTTGATAACGTTAGCTTGCGTAATTTTTCTCGCCAACAGATTCTAATTCCACTAGCGCTACTTTTTACAACGATTGTATGCTATGAAATTGAAGATGCTGATGTTGCCCATGATGATCGGATCATCGACGAACCTGCGTCTTCTGCAAATTCAGACCCGGCCGCCATCTCTCTTCAAGAAAGAGACCCAAAGGTGCGCAGAAAGCCAACCAGAAGGCCAACCAGAAGGCTAACCAGAAGACCACGACCTCGAAGGTGCCTTCCTTTAGCCGTTCGGGAAAGAGCTCTAAGGGTCGCTATATATCGAAGTGGAGCACTAAAAAACCGCAGCGTCAAGCTAGTTAAGCTGAGAGGAGCCCTGCTTAGAGCCATGAAGAAGAGCAAAAGTGGCAAACTCACTGTGATACCAAAACGACGCAGGCACAAAAGGAACGTTGATCTCTGCTTAGAAACCGATGCCTATGTGTACTTCAAAGCCTCTGGCTCTGGTGGAAGCTATTACGCCTACAAGATCCATGGAAAGGAATGCGTTGGAGTACAATTCTGCAATTCTTTGCCGGTAAATGGCGGTACATTAATACTGGGAAGGTGTCAAGTCAGGAAGTCTCAAATGGTCCTTACTGTGGCTGCAACTCAGTGTTTTGGTGGCACTGTACACAACACCGTTGATTTTGGTTGCGCATGTAAATGTGTTAAAGAATCTTAACTGTAATACTCTTTGGATCTCTTTGGTCAGTGGAACCGCTCTGTACAGACACCTCTGTAATACAGACACCTCTATAATACAGACACCTCTATAATACAGACACCTCTATAATACGGACACCTCTACAATACGGACACATCTACAATACAGACACCTCTATAATACAGACACCTCTATAATACAGACACCTCTATAATACAGACACCTCTATAATACAGACACCTCTATAATACAGACACCTCTATAATACAGGCACCTCTATAATACAGACGCCTCTATAATACAGACACTTCTATAATACAGACACCTCTATAATACAGACACCTCTATAATACAGACACCTCTATAATACAGACACCTCTATAATACAGACACCTCTATAATACGGACACCTCTATAATACAGACACCTCTATAATACAGACACCTCTATAATACAGACACCTCTATAATACAGACACCTCTATAATACAGACACCTCTATAATACAGACACCTCTATAATACAGACACCTCTATAATACAGACACCTCTATAATACAGACACCTCTATAATACAGACACCTCTATAATACGGACACCTCTACAATAAAGACACATCTACAATACAGACACCTCTATAATACAGACACCTCTATAATACAGACACGTCCTGCAAGAAATGCAAAATGTATACAGGAGTGTTGTAACCAAGCACACTATTAGATATTTCAAGTTAATTTGCAAACAAGTACTTTTGGGATGACAATTTTTTCCTTTTCTTCACGCGTAATTGAAATAGCACTAAATACTATTCTTACCATAAGAGACTCTAAAATAAAGTCATAACAAGAGACCATAATACTAAGAGAGTGAAACTGGTATCAATGTCTGCGCGATGTGCTTGGCGCTTAAGGTTATTTTTAGTAACAGGAAGATGACGCCATCATATCTGGCGCGCACACAATGAAAATTGATAGCCGGAGAAGTATATATGTCCTTATTAACTAAGTAGGAGGGCGCAAGGCCCGTACAAATGACCAAGAGCCAAATATTTTCCCGTCCGGCCCGACCTAACTCAATCAGTAAGCATTTAATCATATGACCCGAGTTTTCTGTTGTAAAAAGTACTAAAAGTCTCTGTAATACAAATAAAGTTTTAGCGCAGGGGTGTACGGGTCATATGATAAAAACCATTTATTCTCGCTGCGCTCGGTCCGTACTGCATGACCTCGAGCCAAATATTGTCCTCTCCGGCCCTCCCACTAAATCAATAAGTACATAGAGTCTGGGCGCGCGTAAAAATCAAATTCTATTGTTTGAGTGTCTTGCGTGTGCGCGTCCTGATCCTGGTTAAGTTCCTTCCACAGACTCACTTTTGCTTACCGTACATTGCAATTTTCCCCAGCAACTTGCAATATTTTTGGCCGAGGCAAGCTGGGAGCGAGATTCAAGATGGCTCCTCAGAGCGAAATAAGAAATTGCGCATGCGCTCGAAGAAAACGCGCCTCAAAAATTGCAAGGAAAGTTGCTGGAAGGGTGATACACTGTGCAATGGCTTTGCAAGTTGCTGCAATGCGTTGCGAAAAGTAGACCTGAGTTCTACTTCATGCAACGCTACGCGCAACAACAACAAAAATTAAAGGCGCTCAAAGAGCTCATGTGGTTACTCCAAATTTTGCAATATTTAGTTGCAAATAGCATTAGAATGCATTCAATGTAATCGTTGAACACTTTGTAAGAAATTTCACAAAATTGTAGTGATTTTGTACTAAATTTGCACAATTTTGTTTCAAACTAATAATGCTAATACGAAAAATTTCTTTTATTTCAAAGAAACAATATTACAGACTTCCTTTCTTGCTTACATCCCGCGATAGCATAATTTACTCTGTCTAGCTACAAAAAGACCACAGGAAGCCCAAACAATATATATTTGGGTAAAATAACGAGTTCTCATTTGAAAACAAAAATCTAAATCAATAAATCAATAATTTATTTAGCGAAAATAGAGTCATTAGCTATAAAAGAAAAAAGTGAAAAAAATTATCACCGCTGTGGCCGTGACTCGAACTCCGGACCTTTCGCTTGAGAAACCACTCGGTATATCCATTCGACCATCCAGAAGTTACACGTCTTTGACTAGTGAATTTTGTGTATTTATTGTCAACGTGTGGTTACAAAACAATGCAAAAATGCTTCTCTCTGAAGTGAATGTCGCTATAAATATAAAAGAAATTGCTCCATAAAACACTTATCCAATAAATCACAATAAACTAACTCAATACCCCTTTCTGTTGCTGTTTTCGGCTATATAGCGGACTCGATGGCCTTCACGACGCTCGCTAGCTCGGGGCAGTGATGACACAGTACGAACACTAAAAGCTTAGTCGACTTTGATGTTGGACTTATAAAAAGATTTTTGTTGTTTGACAACGATGTACAAAGTCCAGCATTCAGCCGAAGGTTTTTACTCGTCAGTATCGACGGCAATGCGATATTCCATTGCGTAAGTCATGGCTAAACTTGCTTCGGTACTTCGATGGTTTTACTCCTGAAATAGCTTGCGCTAATACTAGGAATTTACGATCTGAAAGGCTTCTTCTTTAAACAACCGCGTGTATTTGGACATGTCTGGGAGTGCTTCTAGTCAATGGTATTTCAAGCTATAATATTCAGTTTGTATTCGGCATTGGAATATCCGACCGATCTCGGAAAAGAGTCGGGTGTTCGGGTGTTACAGACTTCCACCCTTGCTTACATCGCGCCATAGCATAGTGGTACTCCGTCCTTTAGACGGGAGTAACCACAAAAAGAAAAAAATTGCGAGACAACCCGTTACACTGTGCAATCCTCCAGCAACTTGTTTCGCAACGCCGTTGCGAGACAAGTTGCTGAGAAAATTGCACAGTGTAACAGCGCCTTAAACACAAAGTCGTCGTGTTATCCTTGATGTCGAAAGATGAGGCGTACGCGTCACCTCCATATTAGGAAACCATCCTGTCATCCCCTTTACCCATATTAGGAAACTACCCTGTCCCCTTGAATTTAATTTGAAACTCTGATTCGGCGTTGTTAGTTCTTATCTTATTTACCATTACAGTGTCGAAACGCGGACTTAATACTTGATACTTTTGTATGTGGCAAGTGAAGTGTAACTCGGAAGTCGGCTATTAAGATTCTTTGTTCAAGGTGAACATTCTTTCATGTTTCTTAATTTTAAGGATTAAGCACTGAAGACGGGCAAAAGACGTGACGTAACAAGTGGCATCCATCTCAAAGCATTTCAAAATGTGACGTGGCATGCAATACGGAAAGTTCTCTGGCTGATTGAAATACGATGACTCGGTGTTTAGTTCATACCCTGTAACATTTTAAGAGGAGATTTTTTTCAATGACGAGCAATAATGGCGAAAAGCGCCAAAAACTAGACCTTCGTGCGAGTTTTAAACCAAATTTTCGTTCTGGATTAACACTCAAATCCTTTTCCTACCGGTTAAAAACCGATGTACCAAGATAAAATACCTGTTTGAAACAGATTTTTGAACTGTACAAAGACTTTTTCTTGAAGTTGTGTTAGGATTAAGCTTTTTCAAGCTGAATATAAGGAAAACATACAGAAAATGAGCAAATGAAGGCCTAAACCTCATTTTTGATCCAAATTTTCGCTTTGGATTAACACTTTGATTCAAATTTCATTGGCCAAAATTACTTACAAACAACTTAAACTTTCCGACAGAAATGATTTTAATTCTGTACAACAGCTATTCTTCAACTCAGGAGTTTTTGTCGTTCACTGCTCGAACTTGAAAAAAATCCCCTCTTAATGTGATTCAGTATAGTCTAGCGACCGGGCAATTTTATAAAGCGAGTCGTTAGAAAGAATTTAGTGCCGAGTTTTGCATTGATTTATGACAATAAAAAGTATTTTACTCGTCAAAAGAAAAAGAAAGAAAAAAAAAGAAAAGGAAAGAGAAAAAAAAGGGGGGGGGGAGGGGAGGGGAAGAGAGAGAGAAAAAAGAAAATCTCCTACAGCCCGTGAGTAAACATTTATTAAAATTGGCTTACTAACCTGTGACAGCCTGTACATGATATCACGTCTTTGGGCATAGCACAGGAAGCCCAAGAAGATTTTCAAAGTCTCGATCGGGCTTATAATTACCCTGCGAGGAAAGGCAATTTTAAGAGAAGTGTGAGGAAAATGCTAGCAGGGTAGATGGGGCTATGTAATTGTAGACTAGAGCTAACATTTTTTTAGATCTAACGCTAACCCGCTTTAATTCAAACATAACAGCTCAGGGTATATGTCAATCTCCAATAATTGGACACAGAGACAATGTATTTAATAGCAGGCTGGGGAAAATCGCGAAATATATACCTACTTCAATAAAGGATTTTCACAGCCAAAGGGGATAAGCGGCAGGCAGCTGGGTCATTCCATCACTCACTCATATTTCAATAAACGTTGTCACGGTTCAGAGCAACAAGCGTCAATCCAAGACCGAAGTGAATGCTGGTATTGTTTGTAAGGTATTGCAGTCAGACTCGTTTCTATTGAAGTAATTACAAAATGTGAGTATTTTCAAGTCCTTGTTAGTATACCGCTGTCGATTTTTTTGATACCAAATCCCTGATATAAATACCTTATTGATTATTAGCAACACAAAACCAGCTTTTATGTCGGGCTTGCCTTGGCGCTTGTTGCTTTGAACCGTGACGTTTTTTGAAATAAGTGTATAGTCAAGTGAAGAAACTTTGTCGGGTCTAAAAACATAGAACATAGAAGCTGAGACCGAAATGGTGCTTGGGATGTCAATAATCATATTCTGATTTATTCATTTACGCTTTGCCTTCGATGCAAAATGCCAAAAGCGTATGCAGGACCTAAGTTGGCGGGCCGTTTGGCTTCGAATTTTTATCGGCTGCAGCGTAAATAAATAAATCAGAATATAATTATTGATATCCCATGCACCATTTCGGTCTCAGCTTCTATGTTTTAGACCCGACAACGTTTCTTCAATTGACTATATACAGCTATTTCAAAAAACTTTGAATATTGAATACTTACATTCCGCATACTGAATAGTGCATTCCAAGACTTACAAATTGCATTTTTGATGATTTCCGTTGTCGTTTTGCCACTTATTTGCCTAGTTATAGCTGTTATAGAGGATTTTCACCATGCCATCTCCAAAACATACTGAACTACAAGACATTTTGGTCTTTTAATGCACTATTCAGTATGCAGAATGCAGTATTCAACGTTTTTTGAAATAGCTGTAAATGGAGGTTTTTCTGATACCTGTCATTCAGTGAATGACTGACTTGATGAGGTTATCTCTTTTCGCAAGACATTATGCTGCAAAGAGAAGGCGTTTATTTCAAAATATATCTCATGTTTAAGATAACTACATTTTCCCTGAAATTCAGCCAGTAGTGTGCATTGGTTGTTAACCCGTGAAGTGCACTGGTCAAGGTTTTCACGAACTACGTACCGAAGCATTAGTGAGAGGAACATACGTAGACTCAGTGTTGCATTTTCTGCATCTCCTTTGTTTGTCTCAGGTGCGAAAAAAGACAACACTACATTACTGAGCATGCCTATGTTCCTTCCCCTTAGGCCCGGTTCACACGACGACATAAGCATAAGCGTTTTTTACCGGTTCATACACGCAACATAACGTTTGCCATTTTTTATTTTAATAATAATAATAATAATAATGAAAACTTTATTTTTATGTTATGTTACATGTACGTGCAATTGTAAATCTCTCTACTTATAGGTGAAATACAATTGGCTACTTGATTAACAATATTATCATAAACTAGATACATTCAACATTTACATAAACTTGAAAGAAAGAAAAAAAAAAAAAAAATTCCTTAACAATATTTCATTAGTTCTGGATTCGTCCATGTCTTGTTCTTACAGCAAAATATGTAATACGTAGTTCTGATAGCAATCTTTACAATCGATCTTACGATATACTTTTTAAATGTATCATCGACACCTAGGTCATCCAACATTGTTATAAAGCTTGATGAATCATTGGCAAACACACCTAGAGCACTCACAGAAAGATTTACAAATATCACGTTTTTGAACTGACGTTTTAAGTTTTTGAAAAGGACTTTGTATTTAACTTTTTTCCGTTCAATGTTATTCTGGAGATTTGATTCAAAACCCACTGTTAGTTCAAGAACGTATAATAAACCATCAGGTTTGACAAGCAGTAGATCAGGGCGGTATTCATCATCTGTAATTATCGAGGGACTTCTAAAATCAGGTAAATCAGCATAAAGGGATGAGTGGTTGACAGATTTGAGAGATTTTGCCAAGAAATTTAGAATAGAATCATGCCTCCAGGTGTAACGTCCTTCATCAAGATAATTCTTGCAGCCCGCAACCACATGGCCAAGAGTTTCAGGGTTTAAACAGAATGTACATTCATGGCTAGATGATAAGCCCCATTTAGCAAGGTTTTTAAGTGTAGGAAGAGTGTTATTTATGTAACGGATTGTAAAGTTGAATATGTTTTTGGGTAACTTTGACTGTGCAGTAGACCAGATTTTGTTCACCTTAGTTAGAGAGTACTTGATTACACTTGAAAAGAAAAAGCCTTGTGAAAGAAGATGGTTTTGTAGTCTTTGCTCATGGTTAGTGTGAAATTCTTTGATAACATCTTTGGTGGATTTGTAGGCGTCATATTGAAGATTGGTATAGCAGCTTGTAGATTTCCAAAGGTCATTAACGGAACGATTCTGAGACATTTTGAGGGCTTTGCGAAGAACTGTTTGACACTGTGTAAATTTAACTGAGGGAGGACATAGGTTAAGACCAAATTTATTAGTAGGTAAAAACGTGTTACTAAGTGTTCCAGATATGGGGACATCTAACCATTTACGCACATATTGAAGTACTATAGGATCCAAATTTTCTGTTATCCATGTCTTGGAGATGTCAGCGACAGTAAAATGCCAGGATATTTTGGAGAGAACATAGTGGTTATATAAGAGGAGCTTATTCTTAGGATGAAGTGGTTTAAGATCAAATAATAATAATAATAATAATAATAATAATAATAATAATAATAATAATAATAATAATAATAATAATAATAATAATAATAATAATAATAATAATAATAATAATAATAATAATAATAATAATAATAATAATAATAATAATAAGGACGTTGGTCAAGGATTGAAAAACATCTATAAAGATACAGAAGTCACGCAAATTAACATCGTCTTCGACTTCCTAGGAGGATACAACAAAGAACTACAAAAAGCACTTGGAACAATTACATCGAATGAAAAAGAGCAAGACTACCTGATTCAAAAATGTCAAAAGTGGATACAATCACAGAACACTGAAATCGTGAAAACATTTTACGGATTTGTTAAGTAATTATACATGTACACATGACGTTAAGTACAAATGTCTTAGGTCGAGAAACCCGCTTTGTACTGAATATGAAAAGGAGAAAATAAAGATTCCATAATAATAATAATGGAAACTTTATTTGCTTATGAATACAGTTGTAAATCTCACTACGTAAGGCAATAAACAACTGGCTACTTGAATTGATACATGAGTAATATATATAAATGTATATTTACAAGGAATCCAATTAAATGAAAAAAAAAAAAAAAAAAAAAAAAAAAATTAGGATTTTAATAGTTCTGGGTCATTCCAAATCTTATTTCTGCAGCAAAATATATAATATGTTGCTCTAATGGCAAGATTTATCGTTTTCCTAATAATATAGAGTTGTTGTTTTTTATCAATGCCAATGTCATTCATCATGTCTAGGAAGGTGGAGCATTCATCCGAGAAAACGCCAAGAGAACTCATGGAGAGGTTAACAAATTTAACACATCTGTAGTCACTGCTCAAGTCGTTAATCAAGTTCTTGTATTTTTCTCGTTTACGCATTGCATTTTTACAAAGGTTGGATTCGAACCCAACTGTTAGTTCTAGGACATACAAGCACTTGGAATGTATTAGAAAAAGAAGATCTGGACGGAAAGTGTCACCAGTTATAATTGAAGGACTCGAATAACCATTCACATCAGCATAGAGTGAAGAGCGATCATTAATTGCAGGTTGAAGGGAAGTGGCGATGAAATTTAGAATTGAGTCGTGTCTCCAGGTAAAGCGTTCAAGGTAATGCTGGCAACCAGCGACAACATGGAGGAGTGATTCAGGATTAAGGCAGAAAGAGCAGTCAGGACTTTGTGACGATCCCCATCTGAACAGATTTTTACGTGTAGCGAGGGAGTTGTTTATGTAGCGAATGGTAAAGTTATAAATGTTCTTGGGAAGGTTAGACTGGACAGATGACCAAATAGAATTAACAGATGATAATGAAAACTTGATAACATTTGCGAAAAAGAAACCTTGAGATGTTAGGTGGTGTAGCAGTTTATCTTCTTGATTAGAACGGAAATCTTTAAGAACTTCTTTAGTAGATTTGTATACATCGTATTGGATGTTAGTGTGGCAGCTCGACGACTTCCAGAGATCTTTAATGGAATCATTACGGGACTTTTTTAAGGAATTACGGAGGACTGTTTGACATTGAATAAATTTGACAGAAGGAGGACAAATATTAAGACCAAATTTATTACGCTCAAGAAAAACGTTACTCAGTGTACCAGATATTGGGATATCAAGCCATTTACGAATGAATCCATTCACTATAGAATCAATGTTTTCTATTATCCAGGTTTAATAATAATAATAATAATAATAATAATAATAATAATAATAATAATAATAATAATAATAAATAAAAATATAATAACTTTTATTTAAAACTATAAAACCAATCTAGTAACATTCTAATGTAAGTAAATCTAAATTATCTTAATTATCCTATTTTGTTAAAAAAAACTGTAAAACATGATATATTGCAAAATAGATATTCTCTGCTATATAATTTTCGGATATTATGTAGTAAATATTGATAATAGTAATTCATATTAAGATAACCAAAATAAAACAAAAAACGATAAAAATATGCTAAAAATATTATGCTAAAAATATATATACTTATAAATACTATATATATACCATATACATGGTATAAAATGAAAAATGTTCTAGTTAATTAATTTTGGCAACAGACGATTCTATATCAAAGTCAATGTCTCTAATGTTCAAATTGGAACGTTTATAATAATAATAATAATAATAATAATAATAATAATAATAATAATAATAATAATAATAATAATAATAATAATAATAATAATAATAATAATAATGAAATTCAGCCAGTAGTGTGCACTGGTTGTTAACCCGTGAAGTGCACTGGTCAAGGTTTTCACGAACTACGTACCGAAGCATTAGTGAGAGGAACATACGTAGACTCAGTGTTGCATTTTCTGCATCTCCTTTGTTTGTCTCAGGTGCGAAAAAAGACAACACTACATTCATTCATTGTAAGAAAGGTGTTATCTGGGCTGATCCAAAGTGAATGAACTTTCTCTTTCTGAATGAATTCACTTAGTGAGAATATTGTTTTTTACAAGGTGTTATTTCCTGAGACTAGCAAGTGTTTTGATAGTTTCACCCTCTCCAAGTGAGGGAGAAATGGCCTCTAGAAAGGCTTATTTAACTACATCATCATCATCATCATCATCATCATCATCATCATCATAATAATAATAATAATAATAATAATAATAATAATAATAATAATAATAATAATAATAATAATAATAATGAAAACTTTATTTTTTTTTATGTTTTGTTACATGTACGTGCAATTGTAAATCTCTCTACTTATAGGTGAAATACAATTGGCTACTTGATTAACAATATTATCATAAACTAGATACATTCAACATTTACATAAACTTGAAAGAAAGAAAAAAATAAAAATTCCTTAACAATATTTCATTAGTTCTGGATTCGTCCATGTCTTGTTCTTACAGCAAAATATGTAATACGTAGTTCTGATAGCAATCTTTACAATCGATCTTACGATATACTTTTTAAATTTATCATCGACACCTAGGTCATCCAACATTGTTATAAAGCTTGATGAATCATTAGCAAACACACCTAGAGCACTCACAGAAAGATTTACAAATATCACGTTTTTGAACTGACGTTTTAAGTTTTTGAAAAGGACTTCGTATTTAACTTTTTTCCGTACAATGTTATTCTGGAGATTTGATTCAAAACCCACTGTTAGTTCAAGAACGTATAATAAACCATCAGGTTTGACAAGCAGTAGATCAGGGCGGTATTCATCATCTGTAATTATCGAGGGACTTCTAAAATCAGGTAAATCAGCATAAAGGGATGAGTGGTTGACAGATTTGAGAGATTTTGCCAAGAAATTTAGAATAGAATCATGCCTCCAGGTGTAACAACAATAATAATAATAATAATAATAATAATAATAATAATAATAATAATAATAATAATAATAATAATAATAATAATAATAATAATAATAATAATAATAATAATAATAATAATAATAATAATAATAATAATAATAATAATAATAATAATAATAATAATAATAATAATAATAATAATAATAATAATAATAATAATAATAATAATAATAATAATAATAATAATAATAATAATAATAATAATAATAATAATAATAATAATAATAATAATAATAATAATAATAATAATAATAATAATAATAATAATAATAATAATAATAATAATAATAATAATAATAATAATAATAATAATAATAATAATAATAATAATAATAATAATAATAATAATAATAATAATAATAATAATAATAATAATAATAATAATAATAATAATAATAATAATAATAATAATAATAATAATAATAATAATAATAATAATAATAATAATAATAATAATAATAATAATAATAATAATAATAATAATAATAATAATAATAATAATAATAATAATAATAATAATAATAATAATAATAATAATAATAATAATAATGAGGGTGTCTCGCCCGGCAGTGATGATGTGTCGTTGCAGGCATCACTCGGTCGTCATCAAGTTACTGCACGAAGAAAATGGAATAACATGCTGTACAGAGTTGTGATGGAGTGTTACTTTGAGAGTAAACCAGGTATCCGGGGATATAGAAAAAGGATGCTGGAGTGCTGGAACAATAGAGGCATGTTTAAAATAACTGAACAACATCTTGCTGACCAGGCACGTGCAATCAGGACAAATAACTGGCTGTCACCAATCGAACTAGAAGATATTAAAAGAAAAGTGTTGAGCATAGAAAACGAACAAGATGACCAAAATATCACAAATGTCCTGGAGGAAGAGCTGTCAGGAAACAATGAAGAAGTGAATAGAAATGAAACCCAAGAACAAGAGAGGGAGCGTGAAACACCTCTTATTGGATTTCCTAATGACCAGGGACTCTCTGAAAGACAAAGAGAAATATTACAAAATATCAAAGGAGTACTAGAGAGAGGGGAAGAAATTCAGCCTGTTTCACTAAAACGTGTAGAAAGGAAGAAGCTACAAGCTGCTGTTAAAGAGGTTAACGATGTGTTAGTCTACATTACTACTGCGGGAATAACCCAGACTAACCAGTTGATACGAGCCGCTGCAAATGTTGTTGCCCAAAATCTAGGGATCGTCAGACGAAGTACAAGAAATACAAAAGAACCGTTTTGGAAGAGAAGGATCAGGGGTCAAATCGAACAGATGAGGTGCGAAATAAGTAAGTTAGAGAGAAAGTCGAGTTTTCCAACAAAACAGATCAAAGGTTTGACATCAATCGAGAAAAAACATAAGGTTAAGCAGAAGGGAATTGAAGTGGTGATTGAAGAACTGCAGCAGAGAGTAACAGCTAAAACTGCTAAACTAAGAAGGTACGAACAAAGGATAAACCAATACAGGCAAAACCGTATGTTTCAGTGTGACCAAAAGAAATTGTATGAAGAATTAGATGGTAACGTGGTTGATAGTGACATACAACCAGATTCCAAAGAATCTTGTGACTTTTGGGGAAGTATCTGGGATAACCCAGTTTGCCACAATCAAGAAGCTGAATGGCTAAAAGACATTAAGACCAAGCTGCAAGATCATGTAACCCAGGAGAATGTGGAGATCACTGAGAAAGATGTGAAAGACCAAATGAAGAAGGTAGCGAATTGGAAGGCACCTGGCCCTGATGGGGTACAGGGATATTGGCTGAAATATTTCAGCTCACTACATGTCCGGATTGCTATACAATTAAATGGGTTATTAGAATCAAACGAGGTCCCTGAGTGGATGAACTGCGGTAGAACACTGTTGTGCGTGAAAGACACAAACCTAGGGGGTGCTGTTGAAAATTTCCGACCCATCACATGCCTCCCACTAATGTGGAAGTTGTTTAGTGGACTACTGGCCGAAAAGATGTATAAACATCTACAAACAGAGGAACTATTACCAGAAGAGCAGAAAGGGTGTAGAAAAGACTCGAGAGGAACCAAAGATCAACTTATCATTGATAAAATGATATTACGAAACTGCAAGAGAAGAAAAACCAACCTTGCCATGGCCTGGATCGACTACAGGAAAGCATACGACATGATTCCCCATTCCTGGATATTAGAGTCACTTCAAATCACTGGAATTGCTGAAAATGTGCAAGAGATCATAAGAAATAGTATGCAGAAATGGAAAACCGTACTTACAACAAACGCACAGGTCCTTGGTGAAGTTAGAATTCGACGAGGAATATTTCAAGGTGATAGCTTATCACCCTTGTTATTTGTTATATGCTTGATACCGTTATCAATCATATTACGAGAAGCCAAAGGACGATACAATCTTGGAAATGGCTCTGAATCCATCAACCATTTACTGTATATGGACGATTTGAAGCTATTCGGAAAAGATGAACGCGAGATCGATTCTTTAGTAAACACAGTTGATGTGTTTAGTAAAGACATTGGAATGGAGTTTGGTTTGAAAAAGTGTGGTGTTCTTGTACTGAAAAGGGGAAAAGTTAGTAAGTTCGAAGGGATTGAATTACCAGATGGAAGAAATATGAAAACAGTCACAAAAGATGGATATAAGTATTTGGGTGTTTTAGAATATGATGAACTTCTACAGGAAACAATGAAAGACAAGCTTAAAAAGGAATATTTCAGAAGGCTTAAAAAAGTGCTGAAGAGCAAGTTGAATGGAAGAAACACGGTGTTGGCAATAAACACCTGGGCTGTTTCAGTTATGAGATATGGTGCTGGTATAATCAATTGGCGTGTGATGGAACTACAGAACATAGACAGAAAGACTAGGAAATTGATGACATTGTACGGAATGCTGCACCCTCGTGGTGATGTAGAACGTCTCTACTTACCTAGAGAGTGTGGTGGGCGAGGGTTGATTGGTGTTGAGGAATGTGTCACGCTAGAGGAATTGGGACTAGCATATTATGTGCAGAATAGTAAAGAGCCACTCCTATCAGCAGTGAGAAAAGAAGGTATAATAAGCAATGAAGAAGTAGATCAACCTAAGAAAACTAAAGAAAATCTGAGAAAGGAAAGATTGGGTACTTGGAAGAGTAAGCCATTGCATGGGCAAATTCTACGACAAACAGAGGAAATAAGGGACAATGCATCTTGGGATTGGTTGAGAAAAGGTGATCTGAAAAAGGAAACAGAAGGACTCATTATGGCCGCTCAAGATCAGGCTTTGCGAACAAATGCAATTAAGTGTAATATTGAAAAGAGCAGTGCATCACCACTATGCCGGATGTGTGGTGGTAAGGAAGAAACCGTCAATCATCTTATTTGTGAATGTAGTACGCTAGCACAGACAGAGTACAAAAAGCGCCATGATAATGTTGCCAGAATCGTTCACTGGAATTTATCAAAAATAAATGGGTTTCCACTTACGGAGAAGTGGTATGAACATAAACCAGAAAGGGTTATTGAAGAAAAAGGAAAGAAGCTGCTGTGGGACTTTACCATCCAGACAGATCGTGAAATACCAGCCAGAAGACCAGATATTGTCTTTCTCGACAGAGAATCAAACAAGTGCTTTATTATTGATATTGCCGTGCCAGGAGATTCAAGAATTGTTGAAAAAGAGAAGGAAAAGATCAACAAATATCAAGATTTGAGAAGAGAAATTGCAAGACTTTGGAATGTCAGGGCACAGGTCATCCCTGTTGTTGTGGGAGCACTGGGAATGGTAACAAAAAACCTTGAAAACTACCTCAAGACTATCGGAGTAACAATAAGGACTGAACTGTTACAGAAAGCTGCTTTGCTTGGCACAGCAAGGATTTTAAGGAAGGTACTCGAAGCCTAAGGCTATAGGTTATAGCTTGCCTTCGAGGAAGATAAAACACCAGTTTCGACCTGCTGTGATAATTTCATAATAATAATAATAATAATAATAATAATAATAATAATAATAATAATGTCTTTATTTAAAGAGGGTAACACATAATATTTTGCCAATATAATAATTACAGAAAGATAAATAATATTTCTATTTACATTTAGATACGTAAAAATATTTAAGTATATACATACAGAAAATAATATAGTTGTGTCGTTATGTCGCTAGTGTGCACCAGGCCTTAGAGTGTAGCAGTAAGATGAATCAATAGGAAACAAAACCGGCAATTAAAATTTAGTAGTGTAAAATGAGCTTAAGTCTATTTCACGAGTTTACGAAAATCACGTAGTTACCCTCTTAGAAGCTCATGTTAAAAAAATCACTATTGTTGAATTTCTCATTTGAAGCTTTGAGGGGGTATTTATTGGAGTGAGGCGTTTATCTAGTTATTGGAATCAATACGGTATTTGATTTATTGGTTGTCAGCAAATAGAGACCTTTAGTTTCACGTAACTGGGAAACAACAGACGGCAAAGACAAACAAGCAGTTTCCTTCGATCTTGTACCTAAACCACAGGCAACCCAGGCTGTACTACTGAATTTTTACACTATAGGTGAATTTAATAAATAAAGCATAAAAACATCGTTACTGCATTTATTTACACCCTAAAAGAATAAAAAAATCGTTATTTCTTATACCCCCCCCCCCCCCTCCTCCTAAAAAAAGCCTTGTCATTTTTTTAGGAGGAGGGGGGGGGGGGGGTATAAGAAATAACGATTTTTTTTATTCTTTTAGGGTGTAAATAAATGCAGTAACGATGTTTTTATGCTTTATTTATTAAATTCACCTATAGTGTAAAAATTCAGTAGTACAGCCTGGGTTGCCTGTGCCTAAACGTGAGTATGACTTTTCGCTTTTACGACAAAATACTGAATATGAAATGAGTCATCGGTTCACGATGAAATGGCAACGTCAGGCATGAAAAAAGGAGGCCGCGTGATCCCCTCTGCTGTTTCCCGTTTACGCGAAGCGTAAGATCTCCGTCTTGCTGTTATCCTATGTGATATCAAGAGTTTACTCCATCCAACAAAACCCAAATAAAACACAGCCCAAAGCACAATACAATCCCCAAAGCTAATTAACCGCATGATCATGTGACACGATCAGGTGACATCAAGTGAACAATCACTTGACAACAACTATTTTGAATGGCAGTCTCCCTGGAGCATTAAGATTCTTTCTATTGTAAAATGATTGTACTGTCCTGCAATCGAAAATGGTCGCTTTCACATGACCATGCCAAGCCTCTATTAAAGCAAATTACCAACTGTTACTGGGCGTGAACACATTTCGTAATAGTTTGTTATCAATCAGCTGTTAAAATGCATCTGCGTTTGATTGGAGGGGGGATGCTTTTAACCAGAAAGAACTCCCCACAAGACAGGATATGACGTCCGTTGATAGCAAACTATATACGCAATGTCACAGAAACGTTGTGCGTATCACAGAACGCGTTTTCATCTTGAAACCTGAGTTGCGCGTCATGTAACTCGTAACAGTTGCAGGCTTTTGCAGTAACACGATGCAACTGTTGCGCACAACATTCCTGAACAAAGTTCTATCGTGTCTCAAGCACTTTAAGGTGTTTCACCTGTGTGAATTCACGTTTTCAATTCATGTTGAATTCGTTCATGTTTTCTGTGCCCAAATCGTGAAGTAAATCTCTTTTTGCAGAATTGACACTCGTAAGGCTTCTCTCCAGTGTGAGTTCGTTCGTGCCTTCTGCAACCTGAACTTGAAATCCACCCTTTTTTACAGAATTTACACTTGTAGGGTTTCTCTCCAGTGTGAATTCGTTCGTGTGCTTTGCAATCTGATGTTTCCGTAAACCTCTGACCACAGTATCGGCACTTGTAACGTTTATCGCCTGTATGAATTCGTTCGTGCATTCTGCAACCTGAACTAGCTCGAAATCTCTTATCACAATATTGACATTTGAAAGGTTTTTCGCCAGTGTGAATTTTTTCATGACTTTTGCAGTCCGACCTAGTGCCGAAGGTCTTGCTACAGTATTGACACTTGTGGGGTTTTACACCTGAGTGAATTCGTTCATGTGCTGTCCAGCTTGATTGTGACGTAAAGGACTTACTGCAATACTGACAATGAAACGGTTTTTCTCCTGTGTGAATTCGTTCATGCACTGTCCAATTAACCTTTCTAGCAAACCTCTTATCACAGTATTTACAGCTGTATGGCTTTTCACCCGTGTGAAGTCGTTCATGTAATTTGCAGTTTTCTCTAGCAGAAAAAGTCTTGTTACAGTACTGACACTGGTAAGGTTTTTCTCCTGTGTGGACGCGTTCGTGGATGATGCGCGCTGGATTAGTGGCAAACGTCTTGTCGCAGTATTGGCATTTAAAAGGTTTTTGGTCTTTATGATAAATCTCGTGCCGTTTACAAGCATACATATCAGTAAATTTCTTCCCACAGTGTGTACATTTGTAAAGATCAATACCAGTGTGAAGGCGCTCATGATTTTTGCAGGCGTCTTCTCTAGCAAAGGTTTTCTCGCAATACTGACACTTGTAACGAACGCCTGTGTGAGTTCGTTCATGGCGTTTGCAGGAATATCTTCGATGATACGACTTGCTACAATACTGACACTTGTACTCAGCACCAGAGTGAACCCTCATGTGCTTTTCAAGTTTCAAGGACGTTGGAAAGTCTTTGTCACAATGTTGACATTTGTAACACAAGTCAGTTCTTCCACCAGTATGAACAATACGTTGGTGTCTAACATGATTACGTGATTTGATAAATGACAGCTCACAGTAGTTACACTTGTAAGGTCTCTCATCAGTACCATCACCACAGTCTGGTTCAGTCTTCACTTTGAAACCATGAACTATACGCATGTGTCTAACACGATTACGTGATTTAATAAATGACAACTCACAGTAGTTACACTTGTAAGGTCTCTCATCAGTATCATCAACACCACCGTGACCACCTGGTCCAGTGTCTTCATTCTCAATACCAAAATCATCTTCCGGAATGCTCACATCTTTGGAAGACATATATCCAGTGTCACAGTCCTTAATCGAAAAAGACGAACATCAGGAAAATATCAACACCAGTACAGTCAATTCTCCTAAAAGGGGACACCCTCAGGACCTATATTTGGTATCCTTCTTGAAATAGATTTTTTTGCATTTTCGGCTATCCAGGGATTTAGCTTCTGTCTGTAATAGTGGGGTAATGTCAAGGTGAGAGTTGACTGTATTGCATATTCTTTAACAAATAATTTATTTGAATTATACATTTTTGAACATACAGTTCAATGTAGCCTAAGAATGACAAGGTGGACGAGGCAAAGAAGGAAAGAGAATTAAACAAAGATTGAAGACAAGAAGGAAGCAAGAAAGGAAAGGAGGAAGGAAGGAAAAAGGAAGGAAGCAAGGAAGGGAAGGGAAGGGAAGGGAAGGAATGTAGGTAGCTATGAAGGAAGGATGAAAGAAAGGAAGGACAGAGGGATGGAAGGAAGGAAGAGACAGAGTGAGCAGGTGAGGGAAGGAGGGAGGAAAAAAGGAAGAAAGGAAAGAAGGAGGACAGGTATGATAACTTGGTAGGTAGGAAGAATGGAGGGAAAGAGGGACATGTTGCCCCGTTTGGCTGAGCCATTACTGTACTGGCCTTTCACTGCTGTGGTCCAGATTCGAGTCCCAGCTCAAGCACTCAGATCATATATGTAACTGAGTTTGTTTGAAGTGTTACAAGTTCTCTATCATGCCACAAGGGCTTTTTCTTCTGGTTCTCCAATTTTTCCTCCCTCAGCAAAAATCAACATACATGTGAGTTGAGCAATGTGTGAAAAATATTAAATGTAGGGGTAGTGAGTGTGAGAGTATAGTGTCCCCCAATTAGTGCACAAGTGCTGCAACAGTTATTAATATTATTACTGTTAGAGAAGGAAGCAAGTACAAAAGGAAGGAGGAAGAGAGGAAAGGAAGGGAGGAAAGAAGGAAGGGAAGAAAAAAGGAAGGAAGGAGGGAAGGAAAGGAAGAAAATAGGGAGGGAAAAATGAAAGGAAATGAAGGAAGGAAGAAAGGAAGGGAGGGAGGGAGGGAGGGATAAATAAATGAACAAATGAATGAATGAACAAATAAATGAATGAACAAATACATGAAAAAAATGCAAAACTAAAAGGGGAGTATGCATAATAACTTCTCACATCAACGTTGTCCCTTGGCCACTTGTGTTCACAAGTTGACTTGTTATAGAGAAACAAGGTTTCTCCTGATTTGCATTTGAATTCTGTCCAGTTGTCATCTAGTTCTACTGATTTCAAGGGTTCCTAAATTAACAACACAATCACAATACATTATTAGTCCTGTATGTAGCACTGTTTTATAGTTATGAAAACTGTACCTAGGACACCAATTCACCATTCAGTGAGTGACGTACATCACAGCAAACTGGTGCTCAAAGCCATGATCACCATAATTGAAGGGTTCAATGTGAAAACGGCCTAAGTGACTTTTTGATGATATTTTTTCAATGGTATAAAATGGTATAATTAACTTTTCTATGCTGGAAAAATTAATCTCTGGACATCTATCAAAAAGTCACTTAGGTCATTTCCACTGGGAGCCCTTCATTATTTGTATATGTAATAGGACTTCATGCTGTCCAATTTGAAAATAATGAGATGAAAAAAATTCTGAGGACTGCCAAAATTGGACAACATCACAATTTTCTTGATCAGAAATATGAACTACAGCCATTTGAAGTATTAAAGAAATTGATTTAATTCCATTACTTATATTTTCTTTCATGTGCCAATTTCATAGCTGTCGACGAGACAGTCAACCAAATCACCAAAAAATGTCAAAGATCTACTTTATCAATTTGCATGTACAATATAACAACTCTGGATTACTACTAACACACTTAAGTTTTTGAATTTTTAAGTCATATTTACAATTGCAGTCCAGAGAATAAAGAAATATAACTGTTATAGTTTGATAGAACATCCTTTTGTGTACCAATCTGCTGAAACAAGTCTAGCACCAAGCTACATAGTACTTTACAAGCAGCATTGTGAAAAAGCACCGGTGACCAGTGAAGCTATTTTGATACTTTTGCAGGGGCAGATAAAAATAAAAAATAAAAAAACTGTTTATTTAAGTGTCCTAGTCTTCTAGCGCTTGCGCACTAATTGGGGGACACTATACTCTCACACTCACTACCAGTCTACCTTGAATATTTTGCAAATAATCACTTGACTCACCAGTTCGTTTTTGATGGATGGAGGAAAACCGGAGGACCTGGAGAAAAACCCTCGAAGCAAGGGAGAGAACGAACTAACAAACTCAACTCACATGAAGTGCCCCGTCCAGGTATCGAACCAGGGACCACAGAGGTGAGAGGCAAGCGGTCTAACCACTCGGCCACCCTTGCTCCCCTTAATTCAGGATCATTATCTACAGGAAGGGGTGCACCATCATATAAATTGGAAACTAAGGAGAGGATATTTTGGGAAAATATTGAAAAAAAAAGACTTAAAGTTGTCTCAGGATGGGGTGACGCCTCCCCTAAATCTGTCCTTGTTCTACTTAAGCTTAAAGTTGCTGATAAAAGCAAAAAAATGGTACAGCCAGGCTTAGTCCCATAATTAAAGTTCTACATTATTCTCAGTATTGTCATATTTACCAAATGTAAATACTTACATCAGCAAATTGGTCAGGCCATCTGTGTTCTCCTGTTGTCTTGTTGTACAGAAACAGAACTTGTCCTGATTTGATCTTGTACTCTGTCCAGTGAGAATCCATTTTCAAGATTTCACCAAACACCTACAATCAGGGATGTATTTGGTAAGGACAGGAACTCAAAATTAATTTTGCATGTCCATAGTTTGTTCTGGTCCCCCCTCCCTATTAAGCAATGTTGAGCAGATCTGTAATTCCAGAACAGATACACAACCTATATACCATTCATTTGAGCAACATTGCATGGGATGGGAAAAGGGGAAGATTCAATAAATCTCTTATTCCATATGTTTTGTTGTTTTATTTATAGCAATACTATTTAAAAGGATTTTTAAATTGGCCTACAGCCTCAGGACTTCCACTAAACCTCCCCTAGCTGGCTTCAGGGACATTTAATTACAAATGTACTAATATTGAACCATCAGTGCCATCGTATTCTTATAAATAAAAATCAACATTTGGACAGTTACTTTGATGAATTTCCAGCCATGAAGCAGTTGAGTTGTGCGCAGGCACACACATCATCAAGCGTACGCACTCAGAGAGAAATACTTTCTGAAATTTTACTCCTTTTCAAGAAATTAAAACTAGCTTGTTAGATTTAAATATTTATTTGTTGTGAATAAATAAAGCTGTTTATAAGACCTTTATAAAAATATTTTGGTACCTGCAAAGTTTGCAGGTACCAAAATATTTTTAAAAAGGTCTTATAAACAGCCTTTTAATATTTTTATTCACAACAAATAAATATAAAACTAACAAGCTTTTTAATTTCTTGAAAAGGAGTGAAATTTCAGATTTACTATTTCCTGTGAAGCAGAAAAGATCAGCAAAAACTCAACAAGAACGTATAGCCCGATCACTTGCATGGCATCTAGTCAGGGGGAACCTGGAATTAGTTAATTGCGAGATACACTTCACTTGCCACATGTTACAAAGGAATTAAGACGAAGCACATGTATAAAACTCATAGCAAGACAAAACATCGTTCTAAAGCATATCTCAGAAATGGGTCATTGTTTTGGGGTTTCAGAATTTTCAAAAATACAATACCAGTTAGAATTGAAGACGAAGGCTAAAACACTTACCAAATAACAAAGAACCACTCACTGCAGCTTTAGCGAAAGACAATAAAAAACAAGATGGCAGCCAGGACCATGTCCAAACCACGTGATTCCAACACAAATGCCTAGTACCACTGACCAGTACTGGCGCAACTTTTTTTCGTAAACCATAATTTTTGAAATTCTGAATATAAAATACTGACTTGTCGAGGAAGAGGTCAACATCGTCAACATGCGTCGTGTTGTGTTGTCTTGTGTCGTTAGCGTGAACCAGGCATTATATGGTGTTTTATCCCACACCATAGGAAATACAGCCAATCAGAAAGCAGGAAAGCCGTTGTATATTCGGCGGTATCCAACTGTCTCTTCCCATGAGGCATTGCCATTATTTGCTGTATTTTCTATGGTGTGGGCTTAGTGTAGAATAAGATAATTGTATGTATTTGCTACCTGACGCATAAAATCAAATCAATTAGCGATTTGAATTCATGCAAGAGGACAAATTCTAATGTAAGTCAGGAATTTTGTAAGAAATGGTTTCCAATTTTATTATTCAAATAGGTATTTAAAAGTAAAAATATTATCACTTGCGAGAAAAAAGTCCTTATATTCGAAAAAAGAAAAAAAAAAATAGGAAAAAACGTCCAGACATTCGAAAAAAGAAAAGGAAAAAAGGAAAAAAAAAAAGGAATTTGTAATGTCTAGGAAATGCACCCCACAGAAACAATGCAGTAAGATATATGAATAATTATAATTAAAAATAAAAAATGAAATTTATCAGAAAAAATATCAAAAACACCAAACATTTAAAAACAAGCTCAAAAAGATGTAATTTTAACTTAAAGCTTGGGAAAGAAACGGAAAAAATGAAGAAAAAAGAAGTCAGAAAAGAATCCGGCGTCGACGAGGATCGAACCTGTAACCCCTTAAAGAGCACCCCCCGGAAATAAAATAACAGACTGAATGAATAACTGTAAAAAGAAAAAAAGAAAAAGAAAATGAAATATTGGGACGATTCTCCTGAGACATTCTGAGAAGCTGAGACATCGAATCGACTTACGTTACGGATGAAGATTTCGGCCCCATCCACGCTATCCCGGTGCTACATATTACAGTTATCTTAGCCCGAAGGCCAGGGAGGGAGACGATATCCGGACCCTAATCCATACCTTTAGATATCACCTTAGACTGCTGCGCTACCTAGACACTTAATAACTTTAATGACTAATTGGGGTAGTCTATTCGGCGAAGTTTCATTGTAATGCTAATACTCCCCAGGGAAAGAAATGAACCAATCAGAGTCCAGCTATCAAAAAAGAGCTGTATTCTAAATAAATAGAAAGAGAAAAAAGAAGAATATGTTTTCAGGAACATCGACCTTGTCTGCATTGTTTTACTCCATCGATTTGTCCCAATTCCCCAGGGAGATAGAAGAACCAATCAAAATCTAGTCGATTGAAGAGGGATCAATAAATTTCCATGATTATTTTAAGTACAGCAAGCTTCAAGCCGTTACGTACGCTATTACTCAGTTATGGATTTATATTTCCGTTCCAAAGTGAAATGATCGCCCTCACTGAAAATGTTCTGTTGGAATCCATGTTTCTTATTTCAGGAATATCCCTAGAGCGTAATCAGATTAAGACATCAGTAAAGGTAAGTTATTTTATAAGTCAAGGTGAGTTAAAATTTGGATTGATACTTTTAGCTCATCGTTTTAAAACAGAGCTCGTAGTTGTTTACATGTACGCGTTTGTTCTTCAATATTAACACCAAATTTGTTAGTTGCATGGTCGATTTGAGTTTAATTGTGTAAGTAGACGAGAAATTAAATTAGAACTGATCTCGTCAAAATGTATCCACGAAAACTCCACAGAGAATCTCGTAATGCAGAATGCCAAACTCGCGCAAGTTTATATATTGTAGTATTCAAAATATTGGGAAATGTCATTTCTGCCTAGAAACTTAAAAACACAAAAAAGTAAACCTTTTAAATCTTTCATAGTGCTTTCATTACATGGTGAAATCTTTTAAGTGATTCACTGCTCTGCCTGACGAATTATCCCGCTATACATAGTCAAGATAACTAAAATTACATGATTGTAAAAACCAGAGTAAGCACCAGACTGAGACACGCACGTCACGTGATTTGACATGTTTCACCGCATTTGTGCTATTTTTAAAGTGGGACGACGATGACATCTTGACCGTTTGAAAGACGATTTTTCGGATTTCAAATCAAAATAGTAGTTGAGTAAAATAGATATCCGATGTTAAAAATAAAAGGGAAAAAATTATATACCTAAAATTTTGAGTTGAATTGTCTCTAAATGCCGTCCGCCATTAATCCGTCTGGTACTTTGAAAGGAAAAATTGATGAAAAGTGAAAACTGATTATTTTTTATCAGAAGGTGAATATAGCTGAATAACTTACTACTCTCCGCCAAAAAAAATTGTCACGGAGAAATTCGTGTTTAAAACCTAAGAGAACAATAGCGTTGAGTAACTGACGTCATATGACATCAGTTACTCAAAATTTAGATGCTAAAATACTTAACAATTTCGATCCGTCTCCTCTAAATAAGAAGAATATGTTGCTTCATGGTGATAGTTGGAGCCATAATTATCGGTGTGACTGAGTTTCAAGTCATTCGTTATAAATTTTCATCCAAGTGCTCCTTTGAATAATGGCGGCCGATAAAAGCAGAGGAAAATAGCTCCTTTTGAGGATGTTCTTTTTATCGTACGACAAAATCGCTTTGACATGTTAATATGAATGCTATAAGGATGTCAACAAATATAAAAACAATAAGGGCGCTAATTTCATCGTCGTCCAACCTTAAACCACAGGTCACTTACGCGCGCTCGTCAATTTTGAACATTGAATTCGTTCGAATCGTACGCGTGTTCTAAAAAGAAATCGAATGGGGGACAACGCATCAAGGTTTTTATAAGGCTGTGTGCGGAGTCTCAGTCACCTGATTATACTCTCCTATATTTACTAGTACTAGCACTTTTACAAAATGGGATATTTTTGTAGTTATTTACCAAAGGAAGCCCAATGTATTTGAATGAGATTTAGAGAAAATGTTTTTTAACTGACATCATTCACTGATAGAGAGCGAAAAGAATTCCAAAGCAATACATATTGGTGTTTCTAGGTCTATATGTTTTGTATTTACTGAGCTGAGTCATTCAGGAGAAACAAAATACACTATGGATCTCATGACACAATATGTTAGGAGACAAAACTGAGGAATTGTTAAGGAAAACTGTAGAAAATGGAAGCTAATAGCACAGTTCAGGCAAAAGGCCTATTACTTACGAGTACGTGGAACTCCTCTTTTCAGGATTCAAAATAGTCTAAAACCCCAAGAAAAAAAATTTTCCTCGCGGTCCTCCTCGAAGAACGAAAAATGGCGGGAACTGAACAAGACAAGCACTTCAACTTTCCTTTGTTTTGAGCCGTTTTCCTCGTCAGACTGGTTTCAAAGACAAGACTGATACAGATTGAAGGGAAGTCTATGGACACAACGGTCTCCAGCATGGGGTTGCTGCTTTTTGATCAGTGGAGGTACATGCACCAAGTCTCCAACATCAATCGTGGGAGGAGGGGAAGGGAAGTTCTGAGTACTGCAATTAAGGGGAGCCTTGGAACGCTCACTGTGTGGTTGTTTCTTGGTATGTTGCGAATTTTGGAGGAAAGTCAACTCATGGTCAGCTAGAGGTATCTGGGCGTCGGAGAACTGGTCACGCTGGGCCCACATTTCTTGGGACGACAGCTGGACCACGTGAGCGAGTGCGTGAGATCAAGGCAGTAGTTGCAATTGCTAATGTTAGAGGCGTTAAGGCTCCACCCAATGGATCCTGCTGACGAAGTAGCTCACTTTCCAACTCGAGGACGGCCTTTTCTATTGGAGCTTTTTGGCACAACGTATCTGCAATATGATCCTGTGCTGTTGTAAGAGCTTGCTGTCACCGAAGGGGCAGAATCTGTGCGACCAACTGCAGGAGGTCCATCCGCTCTGGTATTGAACGTATTTCCATGTTATTTGAAATAAAAAATTTTAAACTAAAATTCCTGTCAGAGGGATTCCACTGAAGCGATAGTCATTCAATTATTTTGCTGGCGGCTCTGTAAAGCCTGGTTCTCACTAGCGACGCAAGCGGAAGCAACATACGCAGACTCAGTAGTGTACTGCTCATTAGCGGTGCTTGTCTTTTCTCACACCTCGGTGATAAATGCAGTACTGAGTCTGCGTATGTTGCTTATGCTTATGCTTGCGTCGCTAATGAGAACCAGGCTTAAGATAAAAAGCAGCACTGTGCATTCCTTGTACTCTCCCGAAGTAGATGACAGAGTTCAACGCGCTATAGGAAGTGTAAAGATAAAAATGTGCCCGACGACAATTCTCTTGAATTACAGAGGCATCATGGGTATTCAAGGAAAGATTACAAGAAGCAAAGCGGCAAAAGTTTGACCGTATATTTCCGTTCTGAGTTCAATTTCGAGAAGTAACTGTAATTGATTGTCTGGGGATGCGAAAACTTTATTTCTAGCTTTAGTGAAGTTTTGAGCTGGTTGAGCCAGCATATGCTTTCACAAGATAATTTATACTGATCATGAATTATTATGAACGATTTAGAAACCATTCCACTCGCGCTTCGTGTTGGATCAGAGATTCAAAACACCTCTCGAAACGATAGAAGCATTTCTTTGGAATCTCTTCTCCAGTACTCGCTCTCGTATTTATCTTGCCCTGATTACCCATGATGCCTCGCCGAGCGCGAATAAACACGTTTGTTTTCGTCGACGTAATGGTGTTCGCTGATGCGAGAAGAAAGTAAAAACATGAAAACGACCCTAATTCCATTCTTCCATCAAACAGAGAATAACCTCTTAACAATTTTAAACAGAGAATAATTCATAACAATTTTATTCAGTACATTTATCAACATAATTATTTATGTGACAGCAACTTGGCCAGAAGCGACGTGACTGGGTGACGGCCACTTGAGTTGACTCGATCATCCACGACCACGTTTTTTAGTTGTCACGAATATCGGTCACACAAACATTTCAAGTTGATAACTAGCAAAGTACAATGAGCTTTTATCAGGTATTTTTAAATTCGTAAAACAGAAAAAGAATTACCATAGCTGGAAAGAGCATGTTAAAATTAGCAAGACAGTGAAGTTTGAAGGAATGAAATCCAAAACTCGCGAGAATA
This sequence comes from Telmatactis stephensoni, assembly GCA_029948255.1. NCBI lineage: Eukaryota > Metazoa > Cnidaria > Anthozoa > Actiniaria > Isophelliidae > Telmatactis > Telmatactis stephensoni. Next base: position 53,720 of record JALIZF010001335.1, read on the forward strand.
TGAATTTTTGAAAAGTGTGAATTTGTAAGAAAACCTTTGCTGGTAGGCATCTCTTGCCTACCAGCGAATGTTTTCATACAAAATTTCGATTTTTGAAAATTCATATCTTCGTGAGTTTTAAACTTCCTTCATTCAAACTTCACAGTTTTACTAATTTTGACGTGCTCTTTCTAGCTATGGTAATTATATTTCTGAACTGTGACTTTTGGAATTACATGATAAACGCTCATTAACATATCGCATTGAGTAAAAACAACCAGAGTTGGTGAGTTTCGTAACATTTAGTTTAAGGATCGTTTTTCATTTTTCTAGCGCCCATCAAGTTTTTTTTTGTTCTATAAGTTCATATAAATTCTTACACTAAATTATTCCGTTTTGAAGTGTTTGATGACACTGTATAGATGAAATAACACGTGATTTTGAACACGACGCTTAACTAAAGCAACTTGTGCATGTGGATTGTTTGGTAATCTACGATGAACCATGGCAGCATTTTCTTTATGTACAAATGTGCAAAAGAAATTTTTTTGTCTTCTTTGTGTGGTCGTGCCGTTTTTCTTAATATTCTGTACTATGTTGCCGCTTCGAAGTTTTTCTTCACGATTGTGCAAAATAAATTTTTTTGTCTTCTTTGTGTGGTCGTGCCGTTTTTCTTAATATTCTGTACTATGTTGCCGCTTCGAAGTTTTTCTTGCATCGTGAATTATGTTATGAATCAACAACAAAATGTCAAGCCATGCCACTGGTATTCAAACTGTACTCTTGAGAATTACAATCTAAAAAGGAATTTCTGTAACACTACAAAGTTTGATGAAGGTTTAATGTGTCCTCCTCTATACACAGAAATAGGAGGCAGTTGTACATATAATGGCACGAAGGCAATGTGTACGGACGTTCGAACATCATCTCCGCATTCTCTTCGGCAAGCACAGCTCGCCCTCACTAGAATGTTGGCAACCTTCAATCTTATTGCCGAAAAACATGGCATCAAATACTGGTTGTCATCAGGAATTTTAATAGGAGCCGTTCGTCATAATGGTTTCATCCCTTGGGATAATGATGGCGACATTGAAATGACTCTAGAAGATTATGAAAAGTTCTTCCGAAATGCAAGCCGCGATCTACCAAGAGATATACTTTTTCAGAACAGCGAATCGGATATATATTTGAGACCTTCAGACCCAGAGGAATACAAGAGACTAAGATACAAGGATTTAGGTTTATACAAAAGAACTTGGAATCCCAGACTGCGAGATGTTAAAAGTTGCTACAAATATTGTATTCAACATGGTTGCAAATGGCATGATGGATTAATGGTAGATATTTTTGTCCGGAAGTCAGTATCTTCTCGTACTTTTCCATTGAAAGCGGCTTTGTTTGAGGGAATACGATTTCCTGTACAAAACAACTGGAGAGAAGCATTGGCTGGTAAATATGGTGAAGACTTTATGGAAATACCACAGAAAGGGAGTGGCAAAAGATTTGGTATATACAATTAAGCCGGATCCAGTTCATAGCTGCGAAGAGCTTATGGCAGGCTCGTAACATGGTATATGGGATCAGGGATCAAGCTCCAAATTATGGCCAGGATCAGGGATCAGAAGCCAGGACTCAGGGATCAAATGGGTGGGATCGAGGATCAGGGACATTGGGTCAGGATCAGGGATCAGCTCAGTTTTTTGCACCAAGAATCAGGGATCAAAAATTTCTCAAAAGTATGGGCTCAGGAATCAAAATTTCCGTAAAAACCCGGGATCAGTGAGACGAAAATATACCATGTTACGAGCCTGTTATGGCAAAAAACTAGCTGTAGATCGAAAACTTGATGTGAAATAAGATCTTTCACTTGGAGGTTTGTGTGGAGAGAAATACCCTGCATCTTTTAGTGTAGGTATACCGCTGACGTGTGTGGTTCTATGTATAGAGAGCAGTGTACTTGGACATCACAAGCAATATAAAAATTGAAGGCAAACGTCGCGGCAACCGATTACAGCCTGTCGATGACCTTCCGATGGTTCTCGATGCCGAGCATGCGCTCTAGAGACCTAGCTGTACTTAGTATGTCGCTCACTGAGTAACGAGTGCGAAGAAGGCACTGTAGAGATCTATCTGCAGTTTTGTAATGGACTCGAAATTTTGCCCTCTAAGTAAAAATGTTGACTGCGCAAAGCAGCCATGCAGTACTAATAAAAGCCAATATTTATCCATATAAATTAAGTTAATGATTCAACCTTAAGCTCCGCAATGCTCAACAACACAAATGTAACAAGCTATCATTGTGGTGCATTGTGGTGCATGACTAGAGTTCAAAGGGTCACTTTACTATCAGTTGTTCATGGGCTTATATTAACAAACCAATCACAGGACAGCATGCCGATGTTGTCAAGGTGCCTACTATATTTCTGATTAGTTCATGTTTCAGTCAGATGCAACTTTACACTGCGAGCTAATGGAGTCTTTTGGGTAATTAAGGGGATTATCACCGATTGGAGGGGATGAGGCGGCCTCGGGGAGTGTTGTGTATCTCCCCTGGAGAGTGAGGTGTGTTGCACCTCAAGCCAAGCCACCGGCCTAGGGCATGATCAACCCTAGAGAGAGGATTATCACCTCTTTTTGTCTGACCAGTATGCTTGTGTCCATGCATGCGCAGATGGAGCACCTATTCCCTATGCCCCTTTAACCCACAAATGTTGTCATGGCTATTTTTGTATGAGGGCTTAAGCGTTGGAAGCATTAATAGCACACAACCACAGCATTTACAAATTGTTAATATGAGCTAGATATTCCATGGGTTGACTATGGAGTTGGTATACCACGCTTGTTACTGCTCCCTCTTTTAGGGTCTTTTGCTGAACGTTACTGTACTGAACACTAAAAGTAGTATACAGAATTGGGGTTCTGCGACGGGTGGATCAGGGTGGATTGTGGATCCACGCGAGTGAGGTATTCTGGGTACTACTACAATGTGACGTCATCAGACATAAGAGCCAATCAGGAACCGAAGACCCCTCTGGTTCGTTCGAACACGTTATATTTATTTTTAGAATCGCGGTACAGTGTCAGCACAGGTCATGTCCATTTTTAGCCGGAACGGCTCCGGTACCCCCGGTATCAGTTCGATACAACCCCGGTACGACCAAAGCAATTTAACATTTCTATTTTCAGAATTCTAGTCATTTGTTTTAGTTCTATTTATTTATTTAAATGTTCTGAACCAGCCACACTTTCATTGTTTTTGTTTTTCGGGATCAAGTAAGCCCGAGAGACTTGATAATTGTTTCAAAGTTTCAAAATCATTGTTTATTCCCTTAAATATATATGAGTTTAATTTTGATTAAACTTGATTTCTTAAGTTAAAATAGTTAAAATTGATTTCTTTGTTGATCTTGGTCTAGTGGCTTTTTCAGGAGTTGCTGAACCGTGGTGGTTCTGACATATGTAAATTCAGATCTTTCAGTTCATAGTTGAATGACACAGACAAACTTGAATCAAACTGATTGACAAAGCCAAGGATTTTTAGATTTGTACCGGTTCGGAGCGCGGTAACAATTATTTTAGACAGATTTTGACCGACTTCAGCACGATTGAATTCATCGATCAATATTTGCAAGATTTGTTCAATGTCATAAAATCTCGTGTAATAATGTATCTGTTTCCCTATGGCACTATGTATGCACACTTTAACATAATTCACTTTTATTCTGAGTAATACAGCTAGTCGATCCAAGCAAATGTTATCAGCGTTTATTTTTCTGTTACATATAGTCTTAAGGACGGTGCCCACTACTGTCAGCGCGCACTGCGTTCTGCGCATGGCCCTTCGTAGTAAAAACATCGTAAAAACAAAGCAGTTTTGCGATATTTGGATAAATAAAACTTACTTGCTTGTAGAAAAAACATTTGACTGTTCCTGTAGTAGAATTAAATTCAGTATTGATGAATAAAACTCGCTTAAAAAACACCGTTTTGATCACAAGGACTAGATTTGCCTATTGGCCGCCATCTTGGAAATGTCCCATAATGCTTTGTAAAATCTGTCTATGCTCTGTATGGAGGGCTAGGGATTTCATCGTATTTCGTGCGTTTATCGGTAAATAACTTCTTAAATCGCCTGGATACCCCTCTTTTTTTCCTTTTGTAAATTATAAACCAAAGAAAAATCTAGAATTATATAAGCTTTTTATAAATTTATAATTGAAGAATGATAAAAAATATCACATATTATGTTTAGCAATCATAGACTAGAACATCCTAAAACCAAGTAAATATTAAAAAAAAAAACATTATTTTCTTTGTTTTCGCGGTTTTATGGTATTGCCCTACCAGAGAATTATGCTTAGAGTGTTTTAGGAAAAAAAAGTTTGAAACTTATTGGAAGTATAGAAGATTTTTAATTTTTTTTTAAATGCATTTTCCGCAACATTTGATGACGTATAACTCATTAAAATGCGTGGTGACCCCCAATTTTTTTCTTGGATTCTAACAGCCTACAATGGGTTCTTTCACACCCATATAGATTTTAGATAAAATAATTACTTTCACATTACTGGGACCCGTCCTTAAATAACTAAGTTCAATCTGGAGGATTTCTCTAGTTACTATAGGAACGATCCTTCGCGCTGGTTCAAAAAGAAAAACACAGGGATCCCATCTAGCTAGATTCTAGTATTCTACTCTAGATTCTAGTATTCTAGCTAGATTCTAGTGAAGATTCTAATATTCTACTGGGGGCTTCTGTAGGGGCTCTGGGGGGGTTCTATAGGGGTTCTGTGGAGTTCTGTGGGGGTTCTGTGGGGGTTCTGTGGGGGTTCGGTAAAAACGATCGGTAAAATGACCATCCGGCGTTACCTAATCTAGCCGAGCCTAGCACGATGGTCGGTTGCTAGGGCTTTTCCTCCCGCAAGGTTTTTAAATTCAATTTTTGGCTCACAGAGGATCGGAGTAATTTATTTTCCAAATGAAGCAAAATATTAGAACATGTTCATTAGAAAGAAAATCCTTAATTTTTCTGCAATTGTAAAGGTATTTTGGAAGTTTTTTAAATTATGACGTCATAAATGATACCTATTTTTGGTAACAACATCAAAAACTTGTTAAGCAATGTTCAAAACTTTACAGACATTTTTGCTACTCAAAAAGAACGTTTATAGTGAAAACCCCATCTCAATCGGATTAAAGGGTACGAAGCTACAGCTAATGAAAGAAATTCAAATTTCCCGCCAAATGACCATATATGGTCAAAATTAAGGCTATTTAAACGCCAATACAATGAATGTATTGGCACAGCGGCAAACACAAAGTTGCATAAAATCAAAATTGTAGTTTTTTCAATTTGGGATGTGTGGTGTTATGACGCGTTTTCGTCACAAAAATCGTCATTATGACGTGCTAATGACGTATCTTATGACGAAAACGTGTCATAACACCACACATCCCAAATTGAAAAAACTACAATTTTGATTTTATGCAACTTTGTGTTTGCCGCTGTGCCAATACATTCATTGTATTGGCGTTTAAATAGCCTTAAGTTTGACCATATATGGTCATTTGGCGGGAAATTTGAATTTCTTTGATTAGCTGTAACTTCGCACCCTTTAATCTGATTGAGATGGGGTTTTCACCAGAAATCATAGAATTCTATAGAAAAAACTAATATGGTTTTTTTACTATTTCTTTCCTAAATTTTTTTTTCTGATGCCAAATTTGGACATCATTAATGAGGTTACAATAGCGGTCTAATGAGATGTAATTGCCACCAATTAACAGGTAATTGATCAACCTACTTCCCAGCCACGTTTTGTCACATTTGATGCATTTTACATTTGTCTAAGGCCTAAAACTCTCAATTTTGAGGCTTCCGGGAGGAAAAGCCCTAGCAACCGACCATCGTGTAGACGAGCCGAGCCTAGACGAGTCGAGCCTAGCCGAGCCTAGACGAGCCGAGCCTAGACGAGCCGAGCCTAGACGAGCCCAGACGAGCCGAGCCTAGAACAGCCGAGCCTAGACGAGCCGAGCCGAGCCGAGATTAAATTCTACTAGTTTCTACTAGTTAGTCTACTAAATTCTACTAAGATCTCTAGCAGAGTAGGGTCGATGTGGGGTCGATGTGGGGTCGATGTGGGGTCGATGTGGGGTCGATGTGGGGCCATGCAGGCAACTGTTTTTATGTAAAGGACACAGGCAGCACATGTTGATCTAGAATCTAATCTACAATCTAATAAGAATCTAGTGTAGATTCTTCAGTAAAGTAGATTCCAGCTAGAATCGTATAGCAAACTGCTATATCACGCCCTGATTGGTCGAGAAGGATGGATATATTTTGTGGAATCGAGGGGCTTCATTTTACGTACGCATATAAATGATTATCAATTTCCTTCTAGTCAAAATTTGGCTAATCCTTTCTATAGAAAAATGTTTTACTCTTTCATTATACACTTTTAGAACAAATTTAGAATATTTCCATCTCCAATCATATAATCTTTCGAAAAATATTAAAACAAATACTAACAAAAACTAAAAGGAAAACGATCATAAACAGCTGCACCGTTGACAGACATGTTCAGCCCGGTTTTCAACTTACTTTCAAAAGTGTTCTAGCTTGCCCTAAAAGCTCGGCCTACTGAAAAGATTTGTTTACACATCCAAAGAAGAAAAGGTAAATTAACACGACACGAGTGAATACTTCAGTCGTCCTAGAATACTGTATAAGCCTATTTATTATACTTCTGATGAGCAAGAGATGCAATAGGCACACGCTTAATCTCAAGCTGGGCAAAACTATGCCCGAACAACATACCGAAAATCAGTTCAAAGACGAGACAACTATGGATTTTTAGAAAATCTTAACAAACTTAATCGTTCAAAACAGTATTTTCCGATCCTTAAGGAAAGTTCATTTTCGAGTTTGTTTCAGTTACAGCCAAAATCTAGCGAAATCCTGGCGACTTCAACTCCGGCAACTCTCCGTGTCTCTTTATCGAACCTGTGGCCTAAAAACTCCGACAAATGCTCTATTTTTCAATACACCAAAAATAGCTTGATATGGGAGCTATTAAAATTCGATAAATGCTTACTGTTTTTCCTGTTCAACCGTGTCAGTGATCCAAACGAAATTTCCCCGGTTCCTAGAACGTCTTATTTAATTTGCCGCTTATGAGACAACTCAGACAACTGTTTCTCCATGATAATGCCCACCGGTGATTCTTCATCTCGATTGCAGTAAAAGAAAGTTTGTTTCGAAGTCATTTAATCCGAGAAATTTGTTCCTCATTTTACAGCACGACGAGGCCTAGTTTGCAAAGGTGGTTTTCATTCATGCCTACAGCTTCAATCTGATTCGCCAGTTAGTTTTGTTTGTTAACGGCTAATTATAACACAGGAAGCCCACACTACCAATTCCACGAATCTAGAGGATGGGTCGCATGTGTTAAAACAAAATTCCATGGTACATTTACTTGGGTGTTTGTCTAAACTTGGCCACAGTTCAACGTGCATAAAAGTTATGTTTTTCAAAGTCAACAATCCCAAATAAAAGATAAATGATCAAATATAGGTACAAGAGACTTTTTGACATTAGATTTTCTTCTCTCAGTGTCTTTACCTTGAATTGCTTTCCTTATTGTCTTTCGAAGCGTAGTCCTTCTTTCACACTCAATGCAAACGATTCTTGATTTCCAACTTTGGCTAGATTTTTGAGCGGCTTTACTGAAGGAATCTCCACGAAACGAAGAATACACGACCCTCAATGACTCATTCATTATGAAAAGGTTTTTGAAGCTACGAATCCAACTAAAAAGTCGTCCATGCAGCTTTGAAAATGTTCTCTTTGCCCTTCGTCTTTCGAGCAGTTTTGAAACGATATCGGGCCTGAAAAATATTCAAACGTACGTGATTAATGATCATGAAAATCGCTAATTTTTTACGAGGTTTCCAGAATGATATTTTGAAGTTTTGCACGTTAAAACTGCAAGGAAAATTTGTAAATTATCAGTTTTTAAAGTGTCGGCACGCTTCAAGTTGGCGCCAAAAAGCAAATAGCCAATCAGCGTCGCGATGTACACGCCGGCCGGCCGCTGGGCTTCCTGTATGTCCATGATTTTTTCTCAAGTATGATGCTCCGCGCAGGAGCTCCGCTATTAATAAGGTTTTTAAATGGCTAAAAGCCTCGGAAAGATCTATAGATCAAACCTTTGAATTCATAATGACCGGGATATAAGCGATATAAATCCCCATGAATAACAAAGAAACCCGACTCAATCATATTATAAGTATACGTTAAAGTATTTCTCTTTTCCGTAACCGAAGGTCAGTTTCAGTTTTTTCAGAATCCATTTAATTTTATATTATAGAATATCCAGGAATATAAATGCAAATTGAGTCAGTGGAAGTATATCTATGTAAAAAAAATCCAAACTTATGTCTTGAGCAGCAATACAAGTCATTCCCCCCTTTTTCATTCTCAACTTATTCAAAGAGCTCCAGATGTACCACTTTAGCTGGAGAAAATTGACATGGCCCGACCTTCAACTGAAGACAGAATAGTCAGAATAAGAAGTCAAAATATTAAATAACAAGCCTTAATTTATGAAAAAAATTCAAATTACACATCTGCTGGTTATTTTTATGAATCGAATGTGCTGAAATTGAATGAATGTTAAGTTTGTCATTGCGGCATCCGCGCAAAAGTGAAGGTCTGTATACAATCTGTAGACATAAACTGTTCTTTATTGGTGGTACGTTTTTACTTTGTAGTTATAGTAGATAACATTTCGAGCAAAGAACTAAAAGGATTTATTGGAGTTCGAACTTAACATAGGAACACAGTACTAAAAGTTCACATGTTTAATTTGTCAGTCAATATTAATGGAACACGTATAGCTTTAATGATATTATATAGACAGTTCAATTTCTGGGAGACACAAGTATGAATTATTCTGTCATTAATTAGCAGTGTACTGTATAAATATATCTACGGAATTCTTTGTTTTTTGAGTTGGTTTTTGAGAGAAAGCAGTCCAACAAGTAATCTTTATAACCATGAATAATCAATCTAACATTACGATGTCTATGATGAACGGTTCTAACCTGAATCAGAGCTACTTCGACTGGAATTATTGGAATCCTTACTCGGACGGCATTTCAAAAACTGATAAAGCAGTGCTATTGTTAGTCATTGGAGGAATCGCTATTGTAAACAACGTATTTATCATTACCATTGCATTGAGATACACGGTGCGTAAGAATCTTCACCATTTGATCGTTAACATGACCGTGTCAGACTCTTTGGTGGTTCTTATGACTTGTATTGATCGAATTCCAAACCTATTGACAGACTGGTCGTGGAATAGAAAATCCGACACAGCAATCGACTTTTTAAAATATTCTTCTATTGTTGTAACTCTTGTGACTCTCTTGATAATCAGCATTGAGCGATTCCGAATTACGAGCCGACCCGCAAGAGTACAGAGATCACAACCATACGCCCTTAAACAACGTGTAGCAGTGCTTGTTTGTACGTGGTTGGTTGCAATGACTTTTGCATCACCAGAAGTTTCAAATTTATCACATATCCGAGCCGAAATGTCGTCGCAAACACTTCTTGCTCTATATACAACCCAAAGTATTTTATTGGCTGCCTGCTACTGTGTAATTATTGCACTAAGCATTGTTACCTTAAAAAGACTGTCTCAACCACAAGCCATTGAAACCAATCTTTCTGAAAGACAAAGAGAACTACGAAAGAAGAGAATGGTCAACGCAGTTAGAATGGTCCTGTGTTCATTACTACTTTATTCGTGTTGCTATGTACCACCATTTACTTTGATGGTGGCTCGTCTTATCAAAAAATCGAGTAAAGACTACTTTAAAAGTTTAATAGATAACCGATCTTTGAAATTCGTATTATGGACAATTCTTCCCTTAGCCAACTCTTGCCTCAGTCCCTATATCTACATTTTCTTTCTCACCGATTTTCGCGAGGCTGCGAAAAGATTATTTTGTAAAAACGCAGTCTCCAACTATCAGGTCGAAAGAAGAAACTCATTAGAAATGGACGCTAATCAACATGGGAGGGAAAACAATTGAAAATAAACTAAAATTCATGGTTTTAGTCCTGCAAAAAATCAGAAAATTATAGTTTCTACTCAACAGTTGGTATTCGCTTAAAGTGAAAAAAATATTTTCTTGATTACATGCAGTATAAAAGCGCTTTATTTCAAGAAAAATCTTTAAGTTGGAAAAACAAAGTTTTATCATTATTATCAGTACTGTAATCAAAGGAAGATGTAAACCGCAGGAATGGGAAATTCAGGAAATTGTAGTTTTTCACGAACAACTGATTATTTACTAAAAGTGGCAAAAAGAACACTTCTGAATTTCACTGAAGTGTGAGAAATGTTCGAATCGTCGTGTTTTACTTCTACCTTAATTGAGTTTTTTCTGCATTGCCATCACTTATACGTAGACCTTATTTGATTATGACAGCTTTAAAACTTTTTTTTAACTTTATTACCATAAATTACCATAACTATTTACAAATGTACATAAAACAGATCTAAAAGGTAAAGGATGCTCAGAAAAACTCTGAAGCTAATGAATCTAGCTGAGCATCCACATATATCATTAAGACAGGTATATAGCAGGTTAAAAGGATGAGACTGAGATATATAAGACAAACACATGCACACAGACAAAGAGAAAATACAAATACAAATATTAAGATATAAGAAGATACCAGCTGTAAACTCAGAATATATTTCAGTGATGTTTAGAGGAATGAAATATTGTTTAGTGATATAACTATAATACAAATGATTTTACTTTAGATTTGAAAGATTTTGGAAAAAGTTTATTGAAATCTTCATTTAGTTTATTCCAAGCAAGAATAGTTATAGAGAAACGGCGAAAGCCGATATATAAGATTTAGACATTGAAACTCAACGATAAACTCGTTCAGTATGGAATTCTTACTGACAGTTCTCTGCATATCTTGTGATCTGTTTACATTAACTTGATAAAGTGATCAGACGGATCGAGCACGGGACAGATAGTGAACGTAAGAAGTAAAGCTGTGAAGTGAATAGTCTTTATTGGACACACGTCAGTACCGCGCTATCGGACAGCCTAATGTGCGTTCAATAAAGACTATTCAGGGTGCCATACCTTTATCTTGTCTTTATATTCAAGAATGAAATATTTTGACATGAAGAAAGAAACTCAAAGAAAGAATAAATGAATGAATGAATGAATGAACGAACGAATTGAACGAATGAACGAACGAAGAAAGAAAGAAAGAAAATAAACAAACAAACGAAAAATGAACCTTTGTATATGGATAAAAGCCGAGGTTCGAGGTAATTAACTGGCATCTTCCCCGGGATTTATCTGGATAAATCCCTTGAATTTATTAATTTCGTCCCATACTTCCTTAGGAGATGTTTACATGGTACAAGGATCATCCTAGCAGGCGAATCATCCTACCTGCTATACATTTACTGCATTTTGTTTACATGGAAATTTGTCTTCACTTCGGGTACTAGGATCATCCTACTACTAGGATCATTCTGTCTCGCGGCGGTAGGAATATCCTAGCACTAGGAGTATGTTTCGGTCATGTAAACGGAAAAAGTAGAGATACTTCGCCAACTAAGATTAGGAAACGCTAATGTCGAATGTCGGGGACACTGTGGTAGTTCTGGTGACCTAGTGTAGGACGAGCAATCACTCATTTCTTTGAACTCTGCTTCGGGTTGCTTCGGGCATGTAAACTAAACGTAAAAGTTGGTTCGCCTGCTAGGATGATCCTAGTGACATGTAATTAACACCCCCTTAGATCACCTATGAGTGGACACCGAGACTTAGAAATTTTCTTAGAAATGTACTAAGTATTGTTTCTGGTGAAAAAAAGTCTTTAATCGATAACTGGGATTCGCTGAAAAAGCCTAAAGGCCTTTCAACTATCTTTTGTTTACTAACAAACTTCGCTGTAGGCTATCTGAGAAATTAAGGAATATGTGTCCAAGTTGTAGAATTTGCAAACATATACAGTGAGTTTCTTATGTATTTGCACGGTGAAAAAAGTCATGATTCCTGACTCTCAAAGCTTTAGGCTTTTTTCAGGCAGTTGCTGCGAAATTAGCTATATATGGCAGCAGCAAGTGATAACGTTGCGAGTATGCGCGGTCCGCTGAACGGAATTCATGTGATCGCTGGAGCATGCAATGAAAATGGCGGCTCTATTAAAATTCGCTATCGTTCTTCTGCTTATTCTTTGTTTTCTGTTTGTTGAGGGCAGGAAAGACAAGTTTTTCTTCTTACTTTCATAAAAGTTATAACCATCTCGCAAAACCGATACTCAACTTTAGTATTTGAATGCAGTAAAGCCGAAAATATTTCGAAAATGTTTGGTTTGCGCAGTACACGTTACAAATATAAAGCTAAACCGAGTTTTATGCCACATTTAATAAACACAAACACGGAAAAGGAACTTCAAGTGATGACTGTTTTAATGCTTTTATCACTTAAAAATGCTTCAGAAGGTCTACACGTACAATTTAAATCAATTTGTATTCATATAAACTGCAATAGTATTTCTTATTACTGTAATACTTGTGTACCTGTTATGATTAACAAATTTTGTTCAAATTGTGGAGCTAAAGAAAAAGAGATTTTCAACAGGTTATCATCTAAAAACAACATAAACTTTAATATTTCAAATGCAACTTCAAACAGCTGCTAGATCAGTACATCAATACACACTAAGCAGACTTGACACCATTAAACTATGCACACCCACTAAATAATCCTACACATGTAAATGATACACACCCAAATATATGTGTACAGATACTACTGAAATAGTTCAAGAACAAAAAATGTTGTGTTTGGCTGTGATCCTTTTACATATCATAGCCCGGAAGTTATTGATATCACTTCACTAATAGCATCTAATAAACACCATCTCCAAATACTGGACTATGCATATGAGCTGGCTTGTTTGAGTTGCTAGGAAACCCTCATGTATAGTGGTTGCAAATCTATGAGAATAATGGAAAAGATGGCAATTTAGTTGACTTTATCACCTCTCATTATAGTGGACACCCTTTGGATTGTCATTTAGTTTCCGTAATAGCAAGGGTCTATAAATATATACAAGAGTGGGGTGCCTGCAACAGACTGTACACTTCTTAACTTACCTAGTAATTAAGTTAGGAAGTGCCCAGTACGTGTGTTGGCAAACAGACATAAACACACAATCCATTTAACTTTTTTCAAAAGTTCTGGCTGTTAAATTTCAGGATAAATATAATTAACATGCTTAGCTAGCATCTTGATGTTAGGTCTGATCCCTCCTTCAATGCAGATCTATCTTATCTTGAAGGTTTTACAATATTATAATTATAAGATTCATTGTTGTATGCATATACATGAGTAAAATTGTAAAGTTGGCATCCAGAAAAAATAGCTCAACTGTAAAGGACACTTAGGACCTCTCTTTTCTGACTGATTTCTCAAACTCCCGAAAATAATTCATGCTCAATGCTCAATAACAGCCTCAAAAGAAGCAAAGTGTTGACATCAAGTGATTGAAGATTAATTTAGGCTTAATTTTGACCAGCATGAAATTTGCTTGTACATTACACATTGCTAAATACCATCAAAATTCTCAAACTTCCCCCCTAAAAGATAATCGTTTGAAGTCGTTATTCAACTTCACCAACAGTGGCAATATCATTTTTCGAGACTTTAGGTGGGATATATCTTGGGGTGTAACAAATAATCACTGTCAAAATCACACAAAAATGGGATTTCAGAGGAATAACTCCGATCGAGTTTGCTGTTATTTTAAAATAAAAGCTTTTGGTCCTTATTTTTAACTACCCACAAGAAATGCTGATGCATAAAGACCTACCTTTTTGGTACACTGTCCTAAAATTCATTGTTGATAGCTCCAGGGCCATTCAGAATTTCCATGAACACATGTCAACAAACCACTTCTTCCACACTTCAGTCAACCAAACCAAGTGAGAAATTTAGCAAAATTTAGCAGGAAAAAAGATACCTTTTTTATACAGACAGCTTTAAAAAGACTCCATAAATATTTTGGGTGGATAATAAGTGTTCATGGAAGTACGAATAGCTTGAAATAATCCTTTCAAACTGCCACATTTCACTAGTTTCGTGCCGCCATTACGAGTTTCGCTAGAACGCGCACTGAAGTTTGACGCATGCGCAGATGTTATCACTTGCTGCTATATATGGCTAAAAGCCTCGGTTCTCGGTATTTAACTCTCCGATCCTTAAATTGAATGTTAGACTAAGAAATTTTCTACTGAGCCCCGAAATCATGTACAAAGTAGCGAATTTTGATGAAAAAAAAAAAAAAAATCTGATGAGAAATAACCGTGTAGGATTCGAACCCGCCTTTAACCTCTATACTACTGAGCTAACTCGCATGAAAACTTATCAATAAAAAATCGTTTTGTCTGTTATACTAAATAAAGTTCGTTAACTTCACCGTGAATTAGAATTGAAAAACAATATTGTTTAAGATTTCCTTCTGGGAATAGTAACAATGATCAGATTGTTAATGCCGTTTGGGATTGAATTTGTGTGAAAACCTCCTCAATTATATAATAAATCTAGATAAACCCTTGAATTTATACGCCATTTTCACAATTCAATTTTTTTCTGGCCAGTAGAGAAAATGAGAGCCCTTTGCAAGAATTGATCAATGCTATGCGAGAAAGTACTTCATGACAAATATTTCAAGAAAGTATCGTCACTTTTGATTCTGAATACCAAAGAAGTTATGCCCAGTGAAAAATAGAGTTTTGTATGTGATTTTGACTGGAAGCCTTGGTAGCCTCGTTTTGGTGTATTTTCGAAATTTTAAATCCTCATATCAATAATTTTTGGAAACTCGCACACATAATCTAATCAACTTCATGATTTCAAATTGATGTAAAAGCGGTGTTACACGAGACGATTTTTAACGACGATTTTTCGCGCAACGTTGTAACAACTTGCAATATTTTGCGTTGCGAGTTTCTGACTTGGATTCATGATCAAAAACTCGCAACGCGTTACCGAAGCGAAAATTGCAAGGTAAATCGTTCCAAGTGTCATGTTACACAAGAAAGATTTTTAACGCAACGCCGTTGCGCTGAAAATCGTCGTTAAAAATCGTCTTAACTAAACACCGCCTTAACTCCAGAAATACTCATTTCTCAGTATTTATGCTAATTAGCAGCACCATTTGCATTGTGAAAGTCGTGCAAAAATCCCGGGGTTTATCTAGATAGATTTATCATTTCGTTCTATACTTCCTTAGGCCATCTATGAGTAGACACCGAGACTTAGAAATTTCCTTAGAAATGTACTAAGTAGCGTTTTCTGGTGAAAAAAAAGTCTTCTACACTCCTATACCCGCTTTTAACCACTATACTGCTGAGCTAACTGAAGGAATCTTCTCAACAAAAAATGTTTTGTGTGTTATCATGAAGTTCGTTAGTGTTGCTCTGAATAGAATTGAAGCCAACAATCATTTAAGGTTTCCTACTGGGAATTCGGCAACAATGATCTAATCATGCAGTGGCTTTTTGAATCACTTTCGTTTTCAATTTATAGGAGAAGGGATGGCACAGTTGGTTAATGCGCGGCCTTCGGTGCAAGAGGTCCAGAGTTCGATCCCCGGATCTCACATCCTTGTTTCAACTTCTTTCCTTTCTGGTGTAGCTTTAATTAGCTTTAAATACCCTTAAAACAGAGCACTGATGGACAGAGGGGAGTAAAATGAGCGCACCGTCGACCTCAAGTTTATCGGTTAGTCAAATAACTGTCACCAGTTATATATCGACGTAAAATATGGTTGCTTTACTTTACTTTACTTTACTTTACTTTTGTTTGAAACCCTCCTCAATCACATAATAAGACAGAGACCTACGGCCCTCGGGATGTATATGGCTATTTAAAAGCCTCGGTTCTCGGTGTTTTCTTAAAACTCTTCCTAATACTAATCCGTATGTCATGAAAATTTACAGAGCTCAAAAATAAAACACAAGACACAAGTGTGAACATTTATTTGCCTGAATTAATTTAATTTTTAGCGTCTTTTCACACATTCATAATCATTCGTTAGCTTTGGGTACCTGTGGAATGACAGAAGGACAAAGGCCATACTAGAAGCTGGCCGACAAGATGACAGTCATCTCGCCACGTAAGGCGGTAACGCAAGAAACACGGGCACTTTTCACTCGCATCGCGTAGAATTCTATTGTTTTCGCGGACATCTACTTACGGTTGAGTGACTCAAGGCCATATGGAATAATTATGGATGCTAATATATGCATATCACTGTCATTGGTCAATTCAGTCCCATGGGTACTGAGCAGATTTGCTCGCTAGTTCTGACATGTGTCAATCAAAATGTCAATCAAAGTGATATGAGGTCTCTTGATCCCATCAGAGTTAAGTAACTTGTCTCTGGTAATCAAAGCGAGTAAACTCAAAAGAAAGTTATTCTGACAAGATTCAAGAAGGCATTAAAATTAGGATTCGAAGTCCAGTCTATACACTGATTAATTTTGCTGCTGTAATTCTAAAACATAAGCCAATATATAATTTTTGCTTGTCTATGAACGCCAAAGAAGATGATTATTATGACAGAAGATGATAAACAGTAATCTGTCGTGTGCTTCGTCAAAACTCGCAACTTGCCTACCAATTAATAACAAAAACTCATAGAAACAAATGAGACAAGTTCAATAGTTTTGACTTCTTTGAAATTCTTGTGTTAGACCACTGTTGTTTAATAGAATGTTTGTTTAAATGGCAAAAGGCAGTTTTGAACTATGTGGCCAGTCACTCGCCGGGTTTTCGGTTCTATATCTGAGCCGGTTTACTCGAAAAGCATTAAAGTCATGTCTTTTTACATCATTTGTTGGCTCCTAAAGGAGCCGTTTATTTCTAAAATGCGTTTACAATTATTGTAACCGCTTAGGTTTGTGTTCTCTGTAAATGTGAGCGAAAAGTAAGTGTAAATACACAAACTTTTTGTCACAGTGGTAGCAGTAGTGGTGAACGCCTGACTTTTTGTATTCGTGATGGAAGCCTTCAAGGTGTATTTTAAGATGTCTTTCTTTTTGCAACATCCTCGTGCACAAGAAGCAGGGCAGACTTTCCTTCGTAGTTTTCGGCATCTTCTTGACCGATCTCTCTTCAACAGAAACTGACTTGTGATTAACTCACCTAGTTCAAACACACACACCGAAAAGCTACGTGTGAAGTCGAATGCCAATCATACTAAACAAATCGGTCATTTATGATCTTTGCTTTCAAAGTATTTGTAGCAGTGTTTATTTGAAATCAAAGTAAATGCCGTTTGTCGATAAATCGATGTTTTATATATTTTTTAGTGTTTACTGAAAGATTTAAATCAAGTAATATCAGTAAGTCCAGTAATGGTTAACTACTGTGAGTTACTAGTCAAAAGCATTAGTATCATTTCGGAAATAAACGCTCTGAAGGTGTCTTGAGTCAATACCTGACATGCAGTAGGAATAATGCAAGGACTATAGTGATAAACACTCCATGAAGAAATTATAAACAAACTATTACTTAATTCTTTTTCAGTCGGTTAGTAATATAGTTATACAAAGCATTTAATCAAAAACTTGTAATGTTTATGAACCCGATGCATTCGTCTTGGCTTGGAACTTTTCATTTTGAGTGTATTATGTTTTATTTGACATCGTGCTTGTGAAATTAAGTAAATTCTTAATTAAACAAGAGATCTTTTCTTTGCTTTGTTGTCAAGGCTGCAATCTTTACAAAAGTCGGTCAATGCGAACACGCTCTTGTAATTGAGCCGATGTTATAATGCCGCCTCTATTGTTTTGTGAAATCCGCCCCCTTGTTTTGATTTGCTGATCAGTTTTTGGAAAGAGTATAAAAACTGACAATCTTATTCATTCTCACTTCAAACCTTCATTGATTTCATCATGTCAAAACGTACTAGAGCTTGCACTGGTTTCTACTCTTCACTCTTCACCATCTATGATGATGAGTGCTTCAAGTCTAAATACAAGCCTGACTCAAAACCAGTCGTCATGGGAACTTATGATGTAGATCGCATTGTGGCGAAAAGGCTTCGAAAGAGTAAAGAAGAGTACTTCATTCACTGGAAAGGATTCGACACCACAGAAAGTACCTGGGAACCAAAAGAACACTTGCCAGAGCAGCTGATCAGTGACTTCGAACATCCAGTTGTCGACCCAGTACGCCTCCAGGAATGCAGAGACAGAATTGCCCATCTTCTCGAGACAGGCCTGAAATCATCATCATCGGACTACGAAGAAACGTTGCTCATGAGACATGACGTACTTCGTTCCCTATTCCCAAGCCTGCCATCAGAACTGACCACTTCAAGCATTACCGAAAACAACCTTATAGAAGCAGGACTATCGACCTCGCTAAAAAAGTGTCTGACTTTAACTGGCGGTGGCTGCAGTGTCATAACTCCACTCAAGATAAAGACGACCCTGGGAAAATTTCCTGTGTTCCGTGAGAGTGATGGCAGTAAAAAGCTTCCTTCTCGTCCTATCGAAAAAGTGAAGATCATGTTCAGGAAAAGATATCACACCGGCATTATAACCATGAGTTGAACTCAAATGAAACAACAACGGCTCTTTTAAGAGCCAACAAATATCTCAAAAGTCAAATGACTAAATGATGCTTTATTCTCTTTTTTCAAACAAAGCCAATAAAGATTACCAATATTTTCATAGTGTAAATGCCAGAAATAAATAAAAAATGAAAAAGTAGACGTCGCTTGGTAACTGAACTGCGTCCTGAGTGACCTAGAAATTTGATATTTTTGGGGATAAATGATAAACTTAATTCCCCCTTTTAGAATTTTCTCGAATAAACCGAAGATAAGTCTTATTACTATAAATGAGCTTTTCTGATCATGTAAATCCAAAAGTCACAGTACAGAAATATAATTAGCATAGCTAGAAAAGCACGTCAAAATTCAGTAGTAAAATGAAGAATGACGTAACTTTCAAACTCACGAAGACTGACATGAATTTTCTGAAATCGAAATTTTGTATTCGCTGGTTAACGCAAAAGTTAGTCTTACAAATTCACATGCTCTTTCCAGCTATGGTATTTCTTTTTCTGTTTTACGAATTTAAAAATACCTGGTAAAAGCTCATTCACTCTTCACTAGTTGCTTTCTGAATTGTTGAGCCGCTTTTTGTCGGCCAGTGGTCTCACACGTAAGTGAATGAATATTATGGACCACGTTGCAACGTTGTGTTCGATTCTTCGGTTGAATAAAGTACTAATCTTTATCATTTTCTTCTAATATTGGTATTTTCATTTTGTCTTTTGGAAGCCATCTCATAGAGTAAGTATATTCAAATATAATCGCCGTTTGTAAATGTCATTTTCCCCGTATTTTCGAATTTTTAGATCAAATAAAGTAATTAGCTCAATACTTTGGTTTCTTTGTGAATTATAGGTAGCCATAAACCCCTCTCCTTCAGAATTTTCGTTTGGACTTAGCTTGAAGTATGCCATTTGAGAACAAAACACCTATCAAGGTACAAGCAAGAGTTTAATTCATAAGTTAATAAGCTGAATAATACATTTGCATGAACTCTTACTAAATAGTTTAAAACACTTAATTATTAAATTTAGTTAAGCTTATTTGATATTGGCTTTTAGCAAAGTTTAATTATATTGTACAAAATAGAAATATATATCCAGATAACTTGACTTGATGTGATTTGATGTATAAATTATGATAATAAATATGACAATTCTTTCTAAGTTCACACTAACACACACTCTCTTTATTCTGCTCTATTATATTGCAGTAAAGCTTCAATAACTGTAGCTTTTCTTGTATTTCTTGACAGAGAAGACCCTGTAATTGATTGGTACATGTCAAGCAGTTGTGGAACTTTTTTCTTTGCCAATGCTTCTCTTGTGATACCAAGACTTGGTGATGGTTGATTGGGTTCTGAACATGAAGAAACTTCAATGGTGTGTGGGGCTGTAGATATTCTTGGGACTTTCTTTGCACTTTCTTTCTTGCCACCTTCAAACCAGAATGCTGTGTTCGTCTTGGTATATGCTCGCTTCAGTCGTTCATGGCCCTTAAGTTCCTCTTGTCTCTTTTCCACTAGTAACAAGTTGGCAGAGGCATCCCAACGATTTATTTTTCGATGGAAAAACTGGCGGTAGTCATCATTTTTCTTTTCAACACCTAAAGAATGATTGGAAAATCATAACAAGTAATCTACATTAACTAAAAAAGAGTAAGTTGAAATTAACAAGAGTATTAAAAGTACCTATTTTATTAGCATTTCCAGCCTTGAAGTTAAACATTTCATGCCTTAAAGTCTTTTAAAGGTAAAACCATGAATTGCTAACTAAGGCTCAAGATGACAATAATTTAAGTACTGTTTTGGAAATTTTGTTAGACAGTTGGATTTAATTCTTTGACAGTTGTTGTTGTTAATTGAAAGTAAGAAATAGACTATTATAATTATGATACCTTGGCCACTGAAAAGCTTTAGACTGTGGTGTTTTCTTAGCATCTCAGGGATATGGTACATCAGTATATGCATGTAAGGGGTGATGATCACTGTTTGCATGTAACCAGAGCCACTACCACTCATGGCAAGCATTTGTTTACCCCAGGCCAATGCCTAAAAGTAAAGCAAAGTATAAGATAACATTTTTGTAGTAATAGATTTACCAATCCTCTTTCATCAATTCTTTCTGTTAAAAATTATACCTTAGTCTCAAAAGTCTTGATTTGGGTTTCATTCACTGTCTTTAAGCCCAGTGTTTTCAGTAGTTCATTGAAGTTCTGAAAAAGATAAATAAAGCCATACAAAAGATAGTAAGGTACATAATAGGGACTGTTTGTTAGTTTAGTTGCTTATTGCATTAATATATTGTGAATAAACATAACATGTATGTAGCATAACATAACATAACATAACATAACATAACATAACATAACATAACATAACATAACATAACATAACATAACATAACATAACATAACATAACATAACATAACATAACATAACATAACATAACATAACACAACATGACACAGTATAAGGTGAAGCAGTCTTGAACAATGATTTACCATCCAAAGGGCTTTAGTTTGATTAACTTTTGAAGGGTAGAGAAATTTTTCAAACAGATTGGGAAGCTTAGCCAACAGCAGTCTCTTTTCTCCACCAAGGAGAGATGTCCACTCCCACTTTCCTTCTTTGTTCTTATACACTCTAAATGAGACACCAAGTGATTGAACAGATTTGATGAACTCATTCAAGTGAGCTTGGGTCCTTTGGTTTATTGGCTTGCCTTCATTCTCTTCCTGTATTGAAATATAATTAAATCATATGATACATTATCTAGTGATATTCTCAGATTAAAGTAAAACCTGTGGCATTATGTCTTAATTTCTACCAAAGGATCTTGATAGCAACAGCAATACTGTATGATAAATTTTAAATATTAAGCAGGGCAACTTTTTAAAGACATGTTTTGGCATATCTTATGCCATCTTCAGTTTAATGTAGAATGACTATTTTTACAAGATACTACAGTAGTATCTTGTACATTAAACTGAAGATGGCATAAGGTATGTTGAAACATGTCTTTAAAAAGTTGTCTCCTGTGTATAAATTTTATCCGTGAAAATTAATAATTATTGCTTATCACCTTGTCCCAGTCAATTATGTCCTTAATCAACCCTTCTTCCAGTCGGTCAGTTATCCTCAACATCAAATGTAGCTCATCAGCCACTACGTTTTCCAATTTTATCTTTTGGAAGAAGGGCTGACTATGACAGCCAGGCTGTTTATGCCAGTCTTCATCCAAGGTTCTTGTTACCAAATCTTCCAGTGTCTTTGCCAGGTCATTCCTGTGGATAACAGTGATTATTTGTGACCCATGATTTAGAAATCTAATGATAATTATATATATCCTCTTGATTGCAAAAAGGTGGTTGTACACATGTATGAAGTTTTAATATCAAATCACTTTGGCAATATTTGCAAGTTATAAATACCTGTCATGTTTATGCACTTTGCACCAAATACAGCTGTTATTGGATGTTGCTGCTTTCATTCCCATAGCAATCAGTAAAAACTAGTTTAAAAAAGAATGATTGTTAGGAGTTGTCCATGAAACATGAAACATGACATCTTTTAGCCTTGAGTATATAATCACACAACATAAACAACTCTAGTGACTTTTATAAATTGTACCTTGTAATCTCCCCCAAGAAAAATATCAAGCTTGATTCTCTTATCATCGACGCATATATACCCTTGCTCAATCAGGTCGTTGACATCTTTGGTCACATTCGATAGAGACGACTTCAGCTCATTGTAGTTCTCATCTGTCTTTACACAGGCAATCGTGTGGTTACCTGAAAAAGTATTTTTATACAATATAGCAAGCACATACTAATCACTGACTGACTGACTGAGGTGCTGACTGACTAATAATGAAAGTACTGGAATGACTGACTATTATGATGGATCAATATTACTTTAACTCAACAAGTAAATATACAAATATATAACTAAACAAAGAAGTTACTGGCAGGCATGCTAACTGCATAAAATAATAAATAACTGATCATTCCACTTCACAATTTTCATACCTGAACTGCTTAGGTAAGATTGTCCTTCCTCAAGAATAGCAAATGATAGCACAAAAAGATTGCTACTATGTGACATCTTTGCACCATCACCTGCTATTTTGAGTTTCAGCTTTTCTGTATCAGGATTGGCTGTTACCTTAAAGTAAATCATCCACTTTTAAAATCATTTCAATTTGGGATAAAGGTAGTAAAGTCCCTATGGCACATAATTATGACATCTGTTTTAATTTTCAAACTCAGTTCTCTTCTGGGAATGTAGTTAAGCTCAGATTTTTTGTCTTATTTTTTAACACTCCATATTTTACAAGATATAAAGATTTCAAATTTCAAAAGGCAAATGTGATGACATAAAAGGAGGCAACATCACCATTCTACTGACAGATTTTTTACTAAAAAGCAGCCTTTACCAACAGAAATAATTTCCAAATAAAAAATGACTCAGAGTATTTTGTAACATCCTGTTTTTGTATAATAAATGATGACTCCTTATACATCATCACATTTGCATTTTGAAATTTGAAACCTATATATTTCGGAAAATATGGTGTGTTAAAAAGACCTTAACTATATTCTCAGAAAAGAACTGAGTTTGAAAATAAAAAAAGATAATTATCAGTATTATTACTCATAATTATGTGTCATAGGGACTTTCATGTCTCGATTTTATAATAATGGATGTATATTTGAATGACCATTTGAATTCATCTTAAAAAGTACTTACATATTCTTTAATGTCTTTTTCTAGTAAAACCTTGAATGGCAGCTCTGCTCCGGGAGCTTGTCCAGGAGTTCTGGTCACATTCCACTTCCCATCTAGAGTCTTTGCACAGCTTTCAACCAGGTGTACCCTAGGCAGGTTCTCATCTATTTGGGCGAGTTCATGGTAGCCACGTAAGGAAATGACATATCTGTCCAGAGTGAAAAGTACACTGCGAACTTTCTCTTTTTCGGCTTCAGACAGCTTTTGGTAAACGTTGCTTCTATCTGATGATCATCAAAAAAATTCAACTTGTTTAAGTCAGGACAAAACACCGTATCATCATGTTATCTATACCTATTTTCAAAATAACGCAACCTTTGCAGACAACACTTGAATGGCTTTTTCAGTGTTTTGACTACCAGTGTAGCATTTGAAAGATTCAGATCTGGAATGGATGATTGCGGGAAATGAAGTATTTTATTCTGCTTACTTTGCTGTTCTTCATTTGAAGTGGCTATCGTGTCTTCTTCGATACTATCTGTTTCTTCTGTTGGGCGACCTAGTAATGAGCAGGATTTAGAGAATACAAGTCTACCATCCATAAACTAATAATCAAGAATAATACGATAATACATTGTGAAGATGGGATTCAACTGTTGAAAAAGAGAGGACATGATTATAGCTTTTACAGGTTTTATACTTGAGCTTACTTGTTTTGCTTTGGCCTTTTGAAACGTCGAGATTTATAGATTGGCCACTCGTAGTTTCCATCTGTATAAACTTAGGTACGAGACCATAACTTTCGGCGTACCAGATCATTTTCTCAGCCTTTGATCTAAAGTGAAAATCAATTATATTTAATATTTATTATAACTTGGAAATCAGATGGTCCATGTTTGTTATGTGTACCTTAAATCGGAAAGTCGTCGTCTCTGCTGTCTTTCCCCGATGTCCTCAAAGGGTTTTCCTGGTTTATGGCCAACTTGTCTTTCCTTTTGCTGGCGTAGTTCAAAGCACAGGTTTTTGTATTTTTCCTCTAATTTCCGGTTGCCTTCGGAATAGTACTGAATGAAGTCTTTTGGCGAAACGAGGATTTCGTCGTTTGACAGGGAGATCGTTTTCCAAGTTTTGGTCTTATAAATTTTCCTTCCATTTCCGTTCGAGATTTTGTGTAGACTTTTAAGAAATTGATGACGTTTTGTCCTCAATAGATTTCCTACTCTATGTTGTGCCGAGGGAGACAATAAATATCCGACCTTAAGCAAAACTTTTTGCAGCGATAAAAAAATCTCTTTCTCGTCCATAAGACGCCAAATCCAGAACGCTGAACCATTGATATTTAGAAAAAAATCTTCTCCATGCATCGGAGATTGAATACTGAGATATGCAGGGTTGATCGGGTTTTCTTCGAGCTCTGAAAAGAGCTCCCGATCAAAGCCCTGCATATCTTGAAAAGAAACTGACATTGTAAAAAGTGAGAAAAATCAAGAGACGCAGTGTAGACTAGCTAACGAAGTGGAAATGAATGGTCTGCGCTCGTCCTCAGTTGGCTTACAAATACAGGAACAATAGGTTTATGGAGGTATTGTTTCATTCGTGCTTTTCTGTTGATTCAAAACAAGAGGCGGCACTTCAGTTGCTCACAGGCGCCAGAGCAATTGAAAATCAATTACTCAATAAAGAAGTCACTTTCTTTTTTGAACTTGCTCTACTTATTTTAATAACAAATGCAATAACTTTTTCTTTGAAAACTTATTTATCTCCTCGTGAGCTTGTTTGGGTGAACCTCTATTAACTATGGGTGAACGAAATTTAACTTGTATAACGATTCTAAACACGGGCTCGCGCGTCATCAAATTTAGACTGATGATTCTGTATTTTACAACGATAGAAAACGCAAGAACTGTTTTAACAAATAATTTGAAAATTGACAAGATTCGAAAGTTTTGTCAGCAAAGTTCATTCAGTGATCATTTGAAGTGCTAGATAATTGTCATGTAAACAACTCTACGATTAATTTGCATATGGTCTTTGCATATGGTCTTAATTTGCATATGGTCTGTGGAGGCGGAGCTTAATCACTCAAGCGAGCGGCGCGGGGAATTCAAACACTCGTGCCTGGACCATTTTATAGAGCTGAAATAAAACCTACGAGGGATAGTACTTCTACTTGTCCAAAACCGATGAAACTTTACACAGACGATGTTCAATGTGTATACTTTAATTTCCAGGGTTTTCATTTTCAGGTAGTTTGTTATTTAATCCATGAATTGCTTTTAAGTTTTAGTGTTTGCATTTTTCCCCACAAAAAGAAGTAAAATTTTCCCGTATTCATGCCCTTCGCGATAGTACTTCCAACCAACTTTTCAACGGTTTTTTTACGCAAATAAGCAAATCAGACGTTATACTAATGTTTCCAGGGTTTACAATTGAAAAACCTTCAATACTCTTCGATCCAGAGAATGTCAAAAGTCCCAATTTTGCCCGTGTCTTACTAATTTTGTTGCGTTAATGAGCTAAATTAGCTTAGGTTTTGAGTTTCGCGGGGTCTCAATGTCCCGGATGTGACCGGAAATTCTACCCGATGCGGCTGGCTCAGCCGGAATTTGCAAGCTTCTTTGTCGAAATCGGCTAACTGAACACCCCCACACTAACTGCCAAGTAAACGGCCATATTGACGCTTTCGTTCTCGCTCAATCTCATGCAACGTCCCGCAGCACAGGCAACCAGTTTGCGTCCATAGAGCGTCTTGTTTGATTATTATCTGCCTTAAAACTAAATGCTGGCCATTGGGGACCATTAAGACCATTGGAGAAAAACAAAACTCACGAAAAAATCAATAAATTTCAACAAACTGAAACAAAATGTCTCTTATTTTATCTATAGATTAGATCTTAATGAAACTTTTGGGCAGGTTTTTGAGCGCATTTGTGCACGTTTTAAAGTGTTTTTTTGAATCACTCATTTTCACTGGTTCACTTTGGTACTATACGAAGTAAAGGCTTGCAGCTTTGACAACAGGAAATCACGAGGACAAGTTGAATGGACGACAAAATATCCCTCTAAAACCCCTTTTCTCGCCAAAACAACACCACAACCACAATGGCAGATAATCAGTCTACCGAGAAATGGAAAAAATAGACCTCTATGAGGCCATGTGGTTACTGGCCTCAAATCCAAATATAGATATAGACACATTTCAAGGCCTGTCCCTGGTTTTGGGTGGGGGTAGGGGTTTACTTCGACTAGTGCATACACACACACCGACTTTGTCCTAGTGCCCTTGGTAATTAATTGTTTATTTAAATTTCTACATAAGCAAAATGAAAAATCGAAGTACTATATAAAATGTAACAGAACCATTGAGAAATATGATAAATCATGTTCAACCTGCCCGGCTTCGCATCTTCAGTTAACTAGTAAATGTTTATAAGTAATACCATGACCCTGAGGGATATTAGTGATTAAATGTCCCCGAAGCCAAGGGAGGTTTAGTGGAAGAAGACTTTTACTAAACCTCCCGAGGCTGAGGGGACATTTAATCACTAATATCCCGAAGATATTGATTGTAGGATTTGTGTATTGTTTTGATCCTGTATGACGCACCCTCTCTCACTATAACCCAAACAGACCAACGTGGTTTCTTTTTGACTCCAAACGTGATGTAAACAGGAAATCAGATTTAGTTTAGTTTTTATTTAAGGACTGTCCATATTTGTTACACTCGCACACTCTTTAGTCTTTGTACAAACTAGCGAGGCAAGTTTGGGATTCGACTCAGTGTTGATTGGAAAGTACAGCCCTAAGTAAGGAAAGTGATCGAGTAAGGAACTCCTTCTGACAGCCACTCCGACTAAGGAAAGTCTTTCTGGTTGGCCTGGCTCTATGCAAAGTCATTGAATATGTATATTCTGCCGCAATCAAGGTCATTATTAGCATTCCACAGGGGGTTCTTTGGCCCTTGGGGTTTGAGCTGCATTCTCATTGGTTTAGGAATGGTACTTAAGTAAAGGACGCTCTCTTTCTCGCGTATTGAGCAAGATAGCCTAACAGCGTCGTGGCGTTTATGTACTTTGGAAATCAACCCCGGCTTAAAGTTTCATTTGCGATCAAGTCCCACAAGTTCCTCAAGCTGATGTTGTAGCTGTCCTCCTTACTGATGAACCAGCTCTGCCGTCAACAGAGGCTGTAGTGCAGAAGTAAGAGAATTTGTTCCATTTTGTGGAGCTAGCTTCGCTTTGATTGAATGTCGGTTCAGTGCATGTTCTCAGTCGTTGAATTTCGTAGAATGGCCCGTGATCGAGGCAATGATTGTAGTTTTCTTGTACTGAAATGCTGGCCCGTGATGGGGGCAATGTTTGCAGTTTTCTTGTACCGAAATGTTGGCCCGTGATCGAGGCAATGATTGTAGTTTTCTTTACTGAGATGTTGGCCCGTGATCGAGGCAATGATTGTAGTTTTCTTTACTGTTGGCCCGTGATCGAGGCATTCATTGTAGTTTTCTTGTACTGAAATGTTGGCCCGTGATCGAGGCAATGATTGTAGTTTTCTTGTACTGAAATGTTGGCCCGTGATCGAGGCAATGACTGTAGTTTTCTTGTACTGAAATGTTGGCCCGTGATCGAGGCAATGACTGTAGTTTTCTTGTACTGAAATGTTGGCCCGTGATCGAGGCAATGACTGTAGTTTTCTTGTACTGAAATGTTGGCCCGTGATCGAGGCAATGATTGTAGTTTTCTTTACTGTTGGCCCGTGATCGAGGCATTGATTGTAGTAGTTTTTTCTTGTACAGAAATGTTGGCCCGTGATCGAGGCAATGATTGTAGTTTTCTTTACTGTTGGCCCGTGATCGAGGCATTGATTGTAGTAGTTTTTTCTTGTACCGAAATGTTGGCCCGTGATTGAGGCAATGATTGTAGCTTTTCTTGTATTGAGTTGATGGCCGCGATCGAGCCTGTGAGTTATTCATTGTTATCAATGCTCTTTTTAGGATCCAAATCAGAGGGGGGCCTAGGGGGGTTACGAATACCGCAATCCCGCACGAAAAATTCGAAAATACCGCAATCTCGCACGAAAAAATGGTCAATCCCGCAATCCCGCATGAAAAATTCGAAAATACGGCTCACCACACGAAAAATTCGAAATACCATTCCCACGGGACCTCACGCGCAGAAACATGAATCACAGAAACATGAAATTTTCTATCGAGCGCCAGAAGCAAAATCCCGCATCTCGCAGGCCTAAAAAATATCGCATTACCGCAATTTTAAATCGTTTTTCCCGTAATACCGCAGCTCAAAAAAGAAAATACCGCATACCGCAGGGTTTGAGAATCCCGCAATACCGCAATTTTTTTTGTAAAATACCGCAATACCGCACAAAGAAATGGTCAATCCCGCAATCCCGCAAACCCCTAGGACCCCCTCAAATCAGTTATTGGATCTGGAAAATCGGCTGAGAAGTCTCGAACGGTTACAGGAAATTAATGTAGATGTCATGTTATCGATCGAAAATCCTTTTTGAAGCCCGTGATCGTGGCGAATGTGAGTCTTTGTGTATTTACAATTCGATCCGTGATCGTGGCGATTGTGTTTTTAAATTTGGCCCGTGATGGTGTGGCGGTAATTGTTAGCTTTGTTTCTTTATGTTTCCTCATTTTTGCCCATGATCGTGGCGGTTGTTTAGCTCTGTTTCTTTATGTTTTCAATTTGGCACGTGATCGTGACGACTATGAGTTCTTTCTTTACAATTTGGCCCGTGATCGTGGTTTTCAGAGCTATTATTTTGTAAACGCAGCGTTTTTTACGCGTATAGTGTTTTGGAAAGCTCGATAATTATTGTAAATGGCCTGTGATCTTGGCTTGTGTATGTCTATCAATTGCAAGATATTTAGCTTGACCCTGCTAAGTTAGGGTAATTACGATCATTCTCATTTCTATACCTCTTTTCGTCCATTATATTAGTCGTCGCTCAATTGAATTTGTTTTGTTTTGTCTTATTTGTTAGGGTTGGTTCTATTTTTCTCCTCGTTCTGGGTGAGTGACTCTCATGGGTCAGTCTTTATCTGGACTGCCCTGTGGACGTTCCGTTCCGGGCGTGTGTAGCTGCTCTCTCCTGATCGGGGACCCCATCCTATTTTTTCTTTTTTGCTTTGAAGTGTATCTATTTAGAGACTTTTTTGTTCTAGCAAATCGTTTTTTTTTTGCGCCGGATTTATTTGTAGGTGAATGTATGTCAAGAGAAGGCGGAGAAATCATTCATATACATTTTCTTTTCCTCTGTGGGAAAAGTTGTTGACAATTAGCAAAAAATTGAGATGTATTCAGTATTCGTCGAAATCAAATTGGATTTCGATGGATGGGGTCCCCGTTCAGGAGGGAGCTGCAGATGACATGCCCATATATATGAAATGTTGTCATCAAAATTTGTCGTGACCCTGTCGAATTTCATGTGTGGTCTTCATGATAATGCTCTCTTCTGTCAAGAGATTCTGGTGAATCACACTGAATTGGATTGGTTTCTTATTGGATTTGGAACAAAGTGGACGTTACAGAATGTCTGTATCAATTTAATGGTTCATTTAAAGGCGTGGTATTCAAGAAAGATCCCACCAAAAGTAATCACGCTTTTTGCAAGAATTTGTTGGTTTTGTAACTGAGTCTATTTTGAAACGCATGAAGATGAGAGCAGTAAGGATGTGGTGAGGGGTTCGTCAGGTGCAGCCGCCGTTTGTGGTTTTACCTTTGACAGTGGAACCCTCCAAACCAAATCTGTATCTAGAGGCTAAGGTCGTTTCGTGGATCTTTGAATGGAGGACTACCCTTTCACATGGTTGGTCTAGGGGCGAGAGTACCGGCCTTTCACCGCTGTGGTCTGAATTCGATTCCTGGCTCGGGCATTTAGATCATTAATTTGTAAACAGGTGAATGGAGTTTGTTTGATGTGTTGTTCTCTATCTTGCCATGAGAAGTTTTTCTCTGGGTTCTCGGGATTTTCCTCCGATCCCTCAACAACAACAACAACAACAACAAAATCAGTATGTGAGTTAAGTGATGTATGCAAAATATTTAATGTAGAGGGAGTGAGTGTGAGTGACAGCAGAAGAATAGCCACTACGTAGATCTCCTGTAGATTCTATTTAGAATAAAACCTATCTGATGTGCGGTAGCTGTATAAAGACTCGTATATGACCAAGTGTGGCGATAAGTCGGCACACGATCACTACAGAGGGAATCTCAAGACTATTTTGGTATTGAATGGATCGGAATCGGTGGTGGTTTGTTTACGCGACTTTTCCGTTTTGTTGGAAAGAATCCCCCTATTTCTCATTCCATTTGCTGGGTTGCCTCTTGATTTCTGACATGGCTTTGCATGGCATTCCACGTTTTGTCTATAATGATGGCAATTTTAATGGTGAATTGTGACCTCGTCAGGCCCATGCTGAATGCCCTTTTCATTTCTTTCGGATTCGTGCCGCAGTCACGTGAACAGCTGGTATAGTGGCCAATGTTTTTGTGTGCTTGGGTTCTACTATTAGTTTATCCAAGTCGGTATTAAGCCCAAGTTTTGATATGTCCTCGAATCTTGTTTTCCGGCCGTGAAAGTTTGTCGTGTTGCCATTTTCAATCATCGTGTCCGATTTGTATCCTAGACGTTTCAGTATGCATGGTGGCTCATTTTGATGCAAGAATGGGACCTTTTGACAATGTTTTGAAACTTTGTTCCAAAGGCAATCGGAATGTGTTGCTGTCTCCGTCCAAGTGTGTGTTTTTCATCGCGTCCTTTTGACATTTTGCGTTGAATTTTCACCTGTCAAGTGTCCTGTTTTTCACAAAACTTGTTGTCTTAGACGTTACCAAGGGTTCCCAAGTTGTTACAACCATCAGTATCTTGTGCCAAGTATAGCCATGCCGTTGAGGAAAATTTTAACTTCTGCCATTGTGGTTATCACATAAGGGAGATTTATTTAGTGAGAGGGCGCCTAACGTACATCCTTGTTTCAATTTCTTTCCTTTCTCTGTAGCTTTAATTAGCTTTACATACCCTTAAAACGGAGCACTGATGGAAAGAGGGGGTTAAAATGAGCGCACCGTCGATTTCAAGTTTATCAGTTACCCAAATTACTGTCACGAGTTATCGATGTAAAATTTGGTCGCTTTACTTTACTTTACTTTACTTTACTTGGAAATTGATTTTAAAAATATATATTTACACAGCATACTCAAATAGTTTACGTTAACTAGCGCGGGTTTCTAACAGAAAGTGAAGTGCTGCGAGCTCATTAGTACTGTATATTGTACGAGGCTTAAAAAAAAACTTATTAATTCAGCGAAAAGTTTGCCCCAAAAAACTCGTCTATTCGAACATGATAATGTCTTCCCTTGGAAAACGTCACAAAAGTGTTCGTGAGTTTGATGAATATTAGTGCAGTACAAAGATATGGCGTGGGGTCAAAAGTGCTTTATAGTAAAGAAGCAACAAATTTCTTCCTCAATTTACTGATCACAAACACTCAGCTAATGTTAGCAATCATTAAAAAATAACTTATTGATGTATTGATAAGTGGCCCTAGCAGCTAAAATAGTACTTGATAAATATCTTTTGTTACAGAGACTCTAACAAAGAATTGTTGTTTTACTCCTTGCGGTATAAATATATGTGGATTTAATTTTTGAACTACTGAGAGTAGTCTGCGTAAGCAAAATTTCGATTTACCAGAAATTTTAGCAATATCATGTGGCTTTCTAAAGAGATTTTACCTCTCTGAGGACATTCGAATGCGACATATCTGAACTTATCATTTATCGACTTGCTTCGATCGATTGATCAACGACCATGAGAAACTTCTAAAAGAACATTGTCTTCCCGAGAAATATCATTAAATAGTTCGTACGTGATCTTGTTGAGTACTTCCAAGAGCATAAAACAATGGATTTAGTGGATTCCCGGAGTATGATATAAACTGTGAATAACAATGACAGCTTTTCGACAACTTTCGAGTGATATAAATTCAGCTGATTATTCCAAGCGTATCATTTCGATGACGTCATGGATCATCGTTCACTACATGTCTACATACATGCCTACATGCCAAAAAATCGAGTTCAGAGCTCTATAAACATCCCGCGCATGACACACAGGAATCCCACTGCAAGATTAGTGGTTCTGAACATTTAATTTGTTAGCCAGTTTAGTTTGAGTCTCTAACGGGTACATAGTGTGTAGTTTTATTTAGAGACTACCCTATAGGTGGTATCACCGGTTTGTTGTGCTCCACAATAATATGTTGGAAGTTTGCTAAATATATAAAGATTTAAAAAAATAAAAAAATAAAACCATCATGCACTGTTATTTTTAGGGAGTTAAATTTACTCCAAAAATGGAGTTAAAAAAAAAGGTCCCAGATAACTCCTTTTTTTGGAGTTATTTTAACTCCTCAAAGTTTAACTCCAATTTTGGAGTAAAAATAACTCTAATATAGGAGTAGTAATTACTCCTATGAGAGTTACTTAACTCTTGAAAAAGAGTAATTTTAACTAATCCAAAGAGTTAATTTTACTCATTTGGGAGTATATTTTTACTACAATTGGGGTTGAATTAACTCTCCAGGGAGTGTAAGATTGACTATTCCCAAGAGTTATATTCACCCTTGCAAGAGTGAATCTAACTCTAGTACCAGAGTAATTTTAACTAATCCAAAGAGTTAATTTTACTCATTTGGGAGTATATTTTTACTACAATTGGGGTTGAATTAACTCTCAAGTGAGTGTAAGATTGACTATTCTCAAGAGTTATATTCACCCTTGCAAAAGTGAATCTAACTCCAGTACCAGAGTAATTTTGACCCTATCAAGTAGTGAATTTTACTCTTCAAATACATTTTCCAAAAGTAGGTCATCAATTTACTCTGGAAGTTAGAGTTTAAGTTCTGTCTTGATCAAAAACTAAATCAGTAAATATTGACAATTAGGATCTTTAATGAAAATGAATATTCTCCATAAATGTCACAAAATATACAAGCAGACTAACAAAATCAAATTAGGAAATGTTCTTAAGTAGGAAATAAATAATAGACCTTACTTGCTTGCCCCAGTGATTTCAATATGACATTTCTCTTAGGAAAAAGGTTTGTTTGAAATACTTGTTAAGACATGAAAAAATGTTTGTATCAAACATAGGAGGAATGTACAGTGTACTGGGAAACCAATGAAACAAGCAAAGAAGTTCTAATGAATATACTTCATTCAGTTCACTATAAATATAGAAAAGCAAATCATTACAACACAAACAAACTTCAAAATTCTGAATAAAAAGAAAGCTCATAAGGTTATACAAAACTTTTAACAAACTATTTTGCAGTTCAATATAAGTACAGATCAATATAACAGGAAATTTATATTATTCAAGAGTTGTAGCATTTCAGTACTTAGTAAATTCATAGATTCATGGTGATCACACTAAAAGAACTTACTGCTTATATCACTAATAATAATCAAACTTGTAATGAACTTTCAGTAGCAGCTTCAATTCTTGGATATTCATGTCAACCTGAAACAAGTAACAATCAATGTAAATACTCCATTCCCAAGTCTGCAATGTATTTCCGAAGTTCCGGACAAGTAAACAACAAGCAATCACATTCAATATATGCTTACTTGAATCTATATATCATGAAGAAAACATTAGCTTAATTTCTCTATACAGCTTAATAGATTTCAATCCATAGTTCTGAGTGTTACTTCTTCTGCACGTAGTTCTAAATATTCCACCGCAGAATTTACTGGTATTTAGACGCTGAAGTTTTCATGTTATTCATTTCATGAATTTTGCAAGGCACATTGCTGGTCTGGCGTCTGAACTAGGTTTTAGAACAGTTGTTTATAACAAAATACAACTTACCAATTTTGAAAATGAAACGGCCACAAATCGACGATCGAACCACACTGAACTCAAGTCGAAAATTTTCGTTGAGTAAGTCGGTATTCGCAATTATTCTCCCAAAACTGTATCATTCAATGTTACGAAGCTTTCCTGGATCTTCTTGGCTACAGTGAACAACTATCAGAGCAATCCCTTTAGTACAAAAGAAGGAATTTTCGAGCAAACCCTCAGTAAACAACAAACTTCCAACCGTTCACAATGAAATGGCTTCCAGTCCGCCAAACTTTCAAACTTGATCACGTGGTAAAATGCTGTGCTGTCATTGGTTGGCAAAGTCTTGTTACTAGCTACCAGTTCTCCATCACACACAGGAATCCAGAAATCACAAAGGAATCTTTTCGCAGTGGAAAGAATATCAAATATTGTATCGAATATTGAATCTAATAATTGCCAGCAAATGAAAACCGTGTAAAATCTATTAGGACAAAATTTCGGTTGTAGCGTTTTGGATAGCGAGTTCTAATGGGCTCTGGGGCATTCAGCTTCGTTACTATTATATAGTATTAAACGCTGCCAGCTCAATAAATTACCATTAAACAACAGTTTTGTTGCAGTTAAATCAAGTCTAAAACTTATGTTTAATGATTCTGGATTGGAGTTATCTTAACTCCTGTTTTGGAGTTAAAAAATGCTTAAACTTTTACTCCTCCTAATAAGAGTTAATTTAACCCTCTGGATTAGAGTTATTTCAACTCCTGCTTTGGAGTTAGAGAAGGCATAAACTTTTACTCCTCCTATTAAGAGTTAATTTAACCCTCAAGCTCATATTTTTACTCTTGATAAGAGTTATTTTTACTCCAGTTTTGGAGTTAGATTATACATAATTTTTAACTCCACCAACTAGAGTAAATTTAACCCTCAAGCTCATATTTTACTCTTAATCGGAGTTATTTTTACTCCAATTTTGGAGTAAAATTAACTCTTAAATTTAACTCCACTATAAAGAGTTAATTTTACTCTTATGGTCGAGTTAAATCAACTCCCTAAAAATAACAGTGTGTGTTTTTTGGTTTTGTAGGATAAGGTTTGGAAGAGTTAGATAAAGTTGTGTGAAGATTATGGGTAGTTTCGACTGTTATTCTTTGGGTTGGACCAGTGAAGGGAGGAGTTGCGCATCCATACCTTATTAATGACAATAAGTGAGGCAGAATAATACACTATCCCGCCTTGTAGTACCAACCTTTGTTTAGCTTGTAATTAGCTCTTGTTCAAAGTCTAATAAACGAGTTAGCAGAGCAGGCGATTCCTTACGATGTCCCTCTCGTAACACTGGTGGAGAACCTAACTGTTCTGCTTATCGCTCGTTATTACAACAAGGAGAACCTTAACAGGATTTCCTTGCACTGGACTTGACAAACTAGCGAGGCAAGTTTGGGATTCGACTCAGTGTTGATTGGAAAGTACAGCCCTAAGTAAGGAAAGTGATCGAGTAAGGAACTCCTTCTGACAGCCACTCCGACTAAGGAAAGTCTTTCTGGTTGGCCTGGTTCTATCCTGCCTTGTAGTACCAACCTTTGCTTAGCTTGTAATTAGCTTTTGTTCAAAGTGTAATGAACGAGTTAGCAGAGCAGGCGATTCCTTACGATGTTCCTCTCGTAACACACGTACCGTTCAAAATATTTCAGACTCGAAGTGAAGCAGATCACTAACTTTGGTGCTTTGTTGAACAATAACTCCTTGAATACGTTTTTGTTTGATATTTTCAACTTCGTTTTTGTTATAGTAGGTAATTTATATTTTCGCCTTCAAATGAAAACTCGTCATTTCACTAAAATGGGCTTCCTGTGGTCATTTCGGTCAATCCACGAGTTACCTCCACCATTGGCGGTTTGATATTAGGATCTGAGGTATTTGTTACAACTTGCGTCTCAAAGTGCACAGTCAATCAATTACACTATAAATTTTACAAAATATCAATTAGATCCACTGAGTTATTTTGGCCAAGTTACACAACGTTTGCCTAATAGCTACTCGCTTGCCTACTAGCTGACTCGTCAAAGGTTACGGTGAATAAAATGAAGCATGTTTGCATTTTGATCAAATATTAAAAAACTCATTAATAATTCATAAGGCAAACACAATGAAAATCGCCACCGTGACGAGTGTCTTTATATCTGATAAAGATTCGGCCTAATTTACATCAACTTTAACCTCGATTTTCTCCAAGATAAATGAAGATATTTTTGATTTTCTTTTAGAAAACAACTCTAATATGTGTTGGAGTTTTTTAAGCCGTATAAAGAACTCGAGATCGTGTTTTATCGGTATAAAGATCCTCGCCTACGGCTCGGATCTTTATATCCGATAAAACACTCTCTCTCGTTCTTTATACTATACTTAATAATATAAAGACTGAAAGTCGAGTCAAATCAGTGCCGTTTTCGTTTCCTGCTTATTTCAACATTCTCTCTTGTGCTGATAGAGTACAAACACGAACTAGCGGCTCGACTCACGGCCAGTTTCAGGCTGCATGTTTCAGGCGGCAGTTCGTACTCAAAATGTTTTCGTTTGCTCTTTATTTTAACATTTACTCGCGTGCTGATAAAGTACAAACACTAAAAGCTTGGATGACTTTGATGTTGGACTTGCAGAGACAATCATTGCCGCTCTCAAAGTTTGTTGCTTGGCGACAGCATAGGAGAGTGATGTAAAAAAGCGACGTAAAAAAGTCCATCCAGAAAGGATTCACTCTAGATGCGATGGAAATTATTCCAAACAGAGTAGAGCGATAACACTTAAACCGTGAAATAACTTAGTAACTAAATAGAGACAAATAGTAGCAAAACCCTTTGTTTTCTATTGTTTCATTAGTACTATTTGTACTTTTTAGTTAGTACTTGTTTCACGGTTTTAGTGCTATCGCTCTAGTACAATACAAAATGTGGCAAGGAATAAGAAATTAACTATCAGCAATTTCCCGGCCCCTAACATCCGACATATCCAATCTTAGCGAAGTGTGAGCACGAAGTTGTCGTGTCCGTCATCTCAAACCAGGAGTCTCAAGTAGAATTTCAACTAAATACAGACCATGTTTACAGAAGATGCCTTTTAGATTTTTTTTATTCACATTTTAACAGACATCACGGCACTGACACGTCACAGTACTGGCGGTATCCCTTTCACACTCATACAGACTACTCTAATCGAGTTACCACTAGCTGATTTCTCACACGTTACGTGTCGACCATCATCACAGAAGAATTCTACAAGGCCAGTGAAAACATTATGTAAGTATGTATATTGTATTTAAGGAGTGAGGTATAGTCATATGTATGAATTGCAATTCTCTAGTCAGTTAAATCAACCA
Organism: Telmatactis stephensoni; assembly: GCA_029948255.1. Classification (NCBI taxonomy): domain Eukaryota; kingdom Metazoa; phylum Cnidaria; class Anthozoa; order Actiniaria; family Isophelliidae; genus Telmatactis; species Telmatactis stephensoni. The sequence continues at coordinate 91,367 of JALIZF010001335.1, forward strand.
TGCAAAAACAAGGAATCGAAATGAATAAACCTTAGCTGAGACAGCACGACAGTTTACACTATTGTAATATACACTTATTTCAAAAAACGTTGTCGTGGTTCAAAGCAACAAGTAAAGCGTCACAAGTCAATACCAAAAAATGAATGCTGGAGCAAGCTAAGGCATCCTTCGGAAGGAGGTATCTTCGGAAGCCACTCCGATCAGCCAAATCCGATCGAACGCTGCGAACGTGTTCCGACTCAAACCGATTAACGCTCGTAATAATTAATTAATTCAGTAAATGTTCGTAGGCCGTGTTAAGATTCATTGATCAAGATTTTGCTTCATCAGCCTTGCATTTTTATTATCCAAGCTTTCGAGCAACTTGCTCTTCATCAGGGTAAACGGTTGTGACAATTACAAGAAATCACGCATGTAAATACACTGCGCGCGCTTCTAAGACGTTAAAAACAATCCGCGCGCTGTACAAGTAAAATTGCGCGTGCTCTAATTACAATCATTAAACAAACTACGATAACTGTCCGGTAGATTCCGGCCACTGTCTTTGTTAAATAATACGTTTGACCCATGTTTTGCAATTTGCCAGGCCTCCAGCCACTTCCTCTGATGCCATCGTTCTTCCTTGTAAATAACTTTGGATCGCTCCCAATCAATGTTATGGCCAGTTTTTATGGCGTGCTCAGCCAGGGCTGACTGGTTTGGGTGGTTTCGTCGTAGTGCTGCCTGGTGCTCTTTTTCACGCGTCCCTAGTGCTCGTTTTGTTTCTCCAATGTACTTCACATTACATTCTTGGCAGGGTATGGAGTAAACCACTCCTGTCTGATGGAGCTTTTCAACCCGGTCTTTTGGTTTCGAGAGAATTTCGCGCAACGTCTGATTAGGTTTCATGCACGTCTTGATGTTATAACACGACAATATGCGCGAAATTCTCTCAGTGACGTTCTGTACATATGGCAACACCGCCAGCCCTTTACATTTCTCCTTTGTTTCTTTATTTTCTTTCTCCGTTGACTTTCTTTCAAGATGCCTCTGTACAAATTTCTTCGGGTATCCATTCTCAGATAAGGCCTTTTTAATGTGATCTCTTTCCCTACTTTTTAGATCGATGTCGACGAGTAGAGTTTCACTTCTGTGAGCCAGGGTTCGCACTACTGCTGCCTTGTGGACTTTCGGGTGGTGACTGTTGAAGTCCAAGTACTTATCAGTGTGGGTCTTTTTTCTGTAGAGTGAAACCTGGATAGTGCCATCGTCGCATACTTTGTTCAGGGTGTCTAGGAAAGGTAACCCAGGGTTAGCATATCTTTCTATGGTAAATTTGATGTTCACATCCTGTTGGTTAAGGTGGTGATGGAATTTGTTGATTTCTTCTCTATTGATAACACATATGCTGTCATCGACGTATCGTTTGTAAATTCGTGGGGTAGTGGTGAAGGTAGCAAGAGCTCTGCACTCTATTTCCTCCATTACTAAGTTTGCAACAACCACTGATACAGGAGACCCCATTGCTGTTCCATGGATTTGCCTGTAATAACTGCCATTGTAACAGAACTCTGTTGAATTCAAACAGAAAGTTAGTAAGGATGTTATTTCATTGGGTAAAAGGTTTGTGCGCCCACTGAGATTAGTGTCCTGTTGCAGTCTTTGTAAAGCCGCTGACACAGCAATGTTCGTTGGGATAGATGTAAAAAGCGATACCACATCAAAAGATACAAGTTCTTCGTCAGCATCCAATGTCAGTTGATGTGCAATATCAGTCCACTCTTGACTATTACGTAGGTGGTATTCTGTGTTACCAATTAGGGGAGAAAGTATGGTGACAAGATATTTAGACAGCTGGTACGTCGGTGAACCAATAAAACTAACGATAGGACGTAACGGTGTCCCTTCCTTGTGAATCTTAGGAATACCATACAACCTTGGTGTCAAGCCATCTGAGGTACAAAGCATTTTATAAGTTGACGCTGGGATCTTGTCTTTCAGGTTGGATAGGATCGCCTTCATCTTTGTCTCACATGATTTTGCTGGATCTTTAGTTAGAGGCTGATAGGTCTTCTTCTCTTGCAACATTTTATTGATCTTCTGATTGTATTCTTCTCGATCCATAACGACTGTAGCGTTTCCTTTATCCGCCCTCAAAATGATAATATTCTTGTCCTCTCTCCTGACAACTTAACGAAAGATGAGAAGAAAGCTTTAAGAACATTACGAGAGGACAAGAATATTATCATTTTGAGGGCGGATAAAGGAAACGCTACAGTCGTTATGGATCGAGAAGAATACAATCAGAAGATCAATAAAATGTTGCAAGAGAAGAAGACCTATCAGCCTCTAACTAAAGATCCAGCAAAATCATGTGAGACAAAGATGAAGGCGATCCTATCCAACCTGAAAGACAAGATCCCAGCGTCAACTTATAAAATGCTTTGTACCTCAGATGGCTTGACACCAAGGTTGTATGGTATTCCTAAGATTCACAAGGAAGGGACACCGTTACGTCCTATCGTTAGTTTTATTGGTTCACCGACGTACCAGCTGTCTAAATATCTTGTCACCATACTTTCTCCCCTAATTGGTAACACAGAATACCACCTACGTAATAGTCAAGAGTGGACTGATATTGCACATCAACTGACATTGGATGCTGACGAAGAACTTGTATCTTTTGATGTGGTATCGCTTTTTACATCTATCCCAACGAACATTGCTGTGTCAGCGGCTTTACAAAGACTGCAACAGGACACTAATCTCAGTGGGCGCACAAACCTTTTACCCAATGAAATAACATCCTTACTAACTTTCTGTTTGAATTCAACAGAGTTCTGTTACAATGGCAGTTATTACAGGCAAATCCATGGAACAGCAATGGGGTCTCCTGTATCAGTGGTTGTTGCAAACTTAGTAATGGAGGAAATAGAGTGCAGAGCTCTTGCTACCTTCACCACTACCCCACGAATTTACAAACGATACGTCGATGACAGCATATGTGTTATCAATAGAGAAGAAATCAACAAATTCCATCACCACCTTAACCAACAGGATGTGAACATCAAATTTACCATAGAAAGATATGCTAACCCTGGGTTACCTTTCCTAGACACCCTGAACAAAGTATGCGACGATGGCACTATCCAGGTTTCACTCTACAGAAAAAAGACCCACACTGATAAGTACTTGGACTTCAACAGTCACCACCCGAAAGTCCACAAGGCAGCAGTAGTGCGAACCCTGGCTCACAGAAGTGAAACTCTACTCGTCGACATCGATCTAAAAAGTAGGGAAAGAGATCACATTAAAAAGGCCTTATCTGAGAATGGATACCCGAAGAAATTTGTACAGAGGCATCTTGAAAGAAAGTCAACGGAGAAAGAAAATAAAGAAACAAAGGAGAAATGTAAAGGGCTGGCGGTGTTGCCATATGTACAGAACGTCACTGAGAGAATTTCGCGCATATTGTCGTGTTATAACATCAAGACGTGCATGAAACCTAATCAGACGTTGCGCGAAATTCTCTCGAAACCAAAAGACCGGGTTGAAAAGCTCCATCAGACAGGAGTGGTTTACTCCATACCCTGCCAAGAATGTAATGTGAAGTACATTGGAGAAACAAAACGAGCACTAGGGACGCGTGAAAAAGAGCACCAGGCAGCACTACGACGAAACCACCCAAACCAGTCAGCCCTGGCTGAGCACGCCATAAAAACTGGCCATAACATTGATTGGGAGCGATCCAAAGTTATTTACAAGGAAGAACGATGGCATCAGAGGAAGTGGCTGGAGGCCTGGCAAATTGCAAAACATGGGTCAAACGTATTATTTAACAAAGACAGTGGCCGGAATCTACCAGACAGTTATCGTAGTTTGTTTAATGATTGTAATTAGAGCACGCGCAATTTTACTTGTACAGCGCGCGGATTGTTTTTAACGTCTTAGAAGCGCGCGCAGTGTATTTACATGCGTGATTTCTTGTAATTGTCACAACCGTTTACCCTGATGAAGAGCAAGTTGCTCGAAAGCTTGGATAATAAAAATGCAAGGCTGATGAAGCAAAATCTTGATCAATGAATTAATTAATTATGTGAAGTTTCTAGGGTTCCGGCACGGTGAATGTTTAAGTGTTTACCTATAACGACGTTTCGACGATCCTTTGGTCGTCTTCTTCAGGCTTTAAAACTTTTAAAAGTTTTGAAAACTGATTAATTCAGCGAAAAGTTTGATCCCCCCAAAAAACTCATCTACACCGAACAGTGTTTTCCCTTGGAAAACTTCACAAAAGCGTTCGTGAGTTTGATGAATATTAGTGCGGTACAAAGATATGACGTGAAGACCATTGAACTGTGAAAACAAAAGTGCTTAGTAAAGAAACGAAATTCCAGATAGTCTAAGAGGCTGAAGCAACAAATTTCGCCCTCAATTGACTGATCGATCACAAACAACTAATGTTAGCAATGATTAAAAAAATAAGATTCAAGAGATTCAAGATTGTTTTATTTTTCACATCTCACATTTACAGATATTATTGTACCCGATTATTTTAGTTTCTAGTGATTTGTAAACTTTTAAGTTTAAGTTTCTAGTGATTTGTATTCTTGTAATCCAGTCACATGACGATGAGGTGAGTCACCTCGACACATATGTTTGAGACAAATAAAAAGTGAGTTAAAAATGTCATTACAATCATCAGAGTTTCTAGTGAGATGGAAAGGAACGCGTCACAAACCATAAAAGTTAAGCACGACGTTCCTTTTTACAGTAATTTCATTATAAATGTATGTCTTATATATAGGAATGGTCGACAGTGTACTGCTACTTATTATGAAATAAAATAATAGTCAGAAATAATACTCTTGTAGCTTGATAGTATAATTTGATAGTGATGGGACTAGAGAATGATGAGGTTATTTCGATTATGATAATATGTGTTTTTTATATGAATATTTGAAAATACTATTGGAAGAACTTTTCTTTATCTCGGCTGGTATGGAATTCCATACTTTTGCTGCCGCATATTTCAGACCAAATTTGCCGTAATTTAGTCTGTGCTTTGATAAATAAAAGTTCCCAGCTGATCGTGAACGAGTGTTGTGGTTATGAAGAGATCTATAACTGATTGATGTCATTAATAACTGGCCCTAGAAGCTAAAAAAGTACTTGATAAATATCTTGTGTTACAGAGAATCTAACAAAGGATTGTTGTTTTAGTTCATGCGGTATAAATATATTTGGATTTAATTACTGAACTACTGAGAGTAGCCTGCGTAAGCAAAATATTTCGATTCATCAGAAATTCTAGCGATATCATGTGGCTTTCTAAAGAGATTTTACCCCTGGGAAGGACTCCATTGTAAAAGGATCGGGTGTGCTCGCTCGACGTATCTCTTAGGGGTAAAAGTCAGCGATTTGGTATCTTTTAGGGTGTTGAAATTGACGTTTAGAGTTTCACCATTTCCTGGTCTCCTTAGGGTATCAAAAGCGCCCATTGCTAGCATTATCTTGTTCCCAAATAGAAGAAATTTGTCCAACAAAAGCGCGCGCGTATCGACCGTTCAATTTTATTTTCGTAATAATGATGTCCATTAGCTTGTTATCGCTGGTATCTCTTAGGAGGAGGCTGGGAGGAGGTTTGTGTTTTGTACTGATTTTCTAATTGTCGTCTTTATAGGTGTTCAAAAACTGAAGATCAGCTATCAGAATTTATTTTGGACTTCAGTAATCAAAGCGATTTGTCGGAGAGCCAAATGAAAGAATTTTATAAAGTATTTTCAAGTACTTATGAGCAGGTGAGAATTTCATTTTCAGAGTTGTTCTGCCTTTGATTTCCCGACTTTATTTATAACGAAGAAAGAAAAGGAAAAAAAACTAGCCTGCGTAGCTGGCGCAACTGGGGGGGGGGGGGGGGGGGTGAGGAAAGCTGGAGAGACGCAAACTTGTGATTCAGTAGTATACAGAATAGCGGTTCTAAGTCGGGCGGATCAGGGCGGATTTGCGGATATCCGCCATGGGAGTGACGTAAGGGCTATTCTGGGTACTACTACAATGTGACGTCATCAGACGTAAGAGCCAATCAGAAATCGAAGACCCCTCTGGTTCGTTCGAACACGTCATATCTATTTTTAGAACAGTTGGTACACTCTCCCACGAACGTAATACTGGGAACACTCCGTTGCAAAAGCATATACCAATTACAACTCTAACTTTACAACATAAAACAAGAACTCTTCTCCGTCGTACGTGTATCGTCCGTCGCAGAGCCTCTGAGTTTACGAGACTTACAGTTCAGCCCCACACCGCGGCAAAACTGCGCATGCTCGAGATTTCGAGGGCTTACGCCTGTTCGCTTCTTAATCCCAAACAATACTTTTAGAATTTTTATCTGTAGATTTTTCCATATCATATCTTTGAGCTTAATTTGAGCACGGGTCAAAACATGAAACAGGTGAAAGTACTAGGAGAAAAGTCAGAAAGCAGAATATACTACAAAGTCCTTAACCTCATTAATTTTTGGTACTGAGTTTGGCTTCTGTGATTTAAGTTCGCCGGTAAAGTTTGGTTTCAATGTCGACTGTTTCCATTGGGGGAGCATTTTATAAGGCACGCATGCATTTTGCGGCGCGGTGTTGTTTGGCCCATTTTCACCTAATCAAGGTTCTGTTGTTAGGAGTTGTCAGCGGCTGGTTACGTGGCACCAACATTTTGTAGCAAAGTTTTTGACGCTGCCGTCAAGACCGTGTATAACCAACCAGGCGATTGTTTCAAATCTTTACGCATCCTGGACATTGGTGCTGGGACCGGAATGCTTGGTGAGTTGCTGAAAGAACTCGGCTACACCAATGTGGACGCTATCGACTGCAGTGACGACATGTTGCAGAAAGCAAAGGAAAAGAACTTGTATCAGAAAATCATGGTGAAGTTTGTTGACGAGAAAAAGAATGAAGAAATTAAAGACGGTGAATATGACGGCATTGTAAGCTCTGGAGCTATTTCAGCACCGCAGATCGTAAAAATGTGTACTTTATGCCTGTGCAGATATAAAATAGCATGAAAAATATTTGGATCATCGCATTTGTTTCTGAGCTGTTTAAAAAATCAAACCGCAAATGGCGTATATAACTCGTGGATTGGATTAAAATCAATATTATCACATCACCTATAAAGAACAGCTCGACTCGGCATATCATGCATTTGACCGCGGCGATATCGAGCTCCGACCCTCCCCTTCTCTCCACATGGACTTAATATGTACAACACCCACATCCTTGGGGTTTGGGGTTAGGGTTCACGAGTCTTCGAGTGAAGAAAGCTTGTGGGCGCAATAAAAGTGAATTGAAGGCGGCCTCGCGCCGGCGAGGCGGGAGTCCTTCATATTACGTACCTGGGGCGGGTGTTTCGTCACAGGTTTGAGGGGAAGTGCACCTGTTTGGAGCCGAAAGAAAGTGAACTGTTCAGCTATCCAGCAGAAAATAAATGACATCATGATTATTTTTAGGTGGACTATTTGGCTTCACTATCCGAACAGCGGATCTTGAAATGGAAAGCCTTGGTTACAAGATGAAATTCGTTCGATTTGAAGAAGAATCAAAATGGAAACTAATCACCAAAGAATTAGTTGATTATTTTGATAACGTTGGTAATTCCATGATATTGAAAAAAGCTTTTATGTTTGTTTATCAAAAACTATAATCCACACTGGCAGCTCATTTCCTAATGGATGCTTAGCTGACACAAAACTTGATCTACACGACCATCTTTCTATGGCACGACACTCCTAATTCTTGGAATGTGGACTGATAATATATTACTAAATGGAAAACATCCTGAATTTTAACTATTTGATTTGATGTTCTTTCCATTGTAATATAGTAGTGAATTTCTCGTAAACAATCAGTATTTCCTCCTCTTTTTTCTTTTTCTTGTTCATTTTCCTTACTGTCGGCTTTGAAGCAGAAGAGAAGGAGAGGCACCAAACTACCAATAACAGTTGTTGTACCCACCACTATAAAAGCCTCTCCATATGAGTGACGATCCGCTACGAGACCTGAAAAATCAAAAGTTCAGTATCTAAAAGGTTTATTGCTCGAGTAGCCCGTTTTTTTAAAGCCATTTTGTCACTTGGCCGCTGTTTCCACGGGAAATTACGTAATAACTTTGAACTCTATTATAAACAGTGGTTTGATTGACAATTAATGACATTTATCTGATTAGTAGTAAAAATAGCCATATGTAGTATCATGTTATCATTTCCATCAGTCTGATTGCATCATGATCCGTCCATGCCCATCACAGCTAACCAGTTTTACAACTGAGTAATGTCCAAAATAAGTTCGTGCTAACAGTTACAGTTCAAGATTATTGACAAGTTTACAAGATTTTTGATACCCGCGACAAAGTAAGAACATTGATGATAGTAATATGATTGTATTGTAGGAGTAATAAGTCAGTTGTAATTTAATCATGTTTAGTAATAATCATTGTATGCATGTTTAGATCGAATAAAATAGACTGAATTATACGGTTTGTGGCGACGACCAATGTTTCTGACCGAATCAGCCGCCATCTTGCATTCCTCTCTGTCCTGGCTTGCGATCACTTCGAAGAGCTTGCACAAGTAGCTAGTGCGTCGCGCTCAAAGGTGATGAATGAAGGGCATTGTTTTTTTGCGTTCTCAGCCAATCATAACAAAGCATGTTGCGCAACGTTTTCGATTTGCTGCACAAACGGAAAAAGAAAAAAAATAGACCTCTATGAGGCCATGTGGTTACTGGCCTCAAATCTAAATATAGATAAAGAAACGAAAATGCAAAAAGGGACAAAAAATGATCAAAAAACGATCCTGGACCGCAAACGGACTGCTTTAGGAATTGCAATGCATTCCCCTTTCCTCCTCTAAATCGCCATAAAATGCAACCAAACCATCCAAAAACCACAAAGAATGCAATAGAACACTAAAATATACAGGTAAAAGATCTGATTTATTTTATTTTCGATCAATTTCTATATTTGAATATATCGATCAAAGATTGGGCTACCTGCGTAGCATCTAAAGGGCAGAGCCCCCTCCCCACCCTCCACCACCCCCCCTCCCCCCCACCACCACACACACACCGGGGACTGTCATGAAAGTAATCTTTACATCTTTACACCCAGCGACACAAATTCGACCCATTCACCTTGTGCCCAATTAAAGATTGTTTGAAGTGCCAGATGACCAAATGTAAATACTTTATTGACAGGCATATAGGACTTACCAGATATCATGGCATTCGTGTTAGTTCGGAAAACATTTATCACACTCACGAACACTTTTACTGAGAGAGAAACCGTCCAATATTCATGCAAACAGTGAACCCCCCACGTATATATGAATAATAAACGGCAAAGGATATACTAAACGGGGACAGAGGCGGAACGGAAAGGCGTTGAATTTTACAAAAGGCAGACTTTAAAGCAGAAATCGTCAAAAATACGAGCGGGTCATATTTTGGACCCCAAGCAACTATAACTAATCGTTAACGAAAACCACAACATGGCTTTTAGCATCGAATATTAAACAATCCGGCGCAATCGTGCCGGAGCAATGAGCACCTATTGTTTTCTATTTCTAAACTTAGGGTTTCCTATTTCATTCGGAACGACTTCGTCAACGCCATGTTTATCGAAAATTTGTGAAACGTTTCCCTTACAGATATATTTATGAACTAAACTGAACAATTTGGTCTGAAGAGATATATTTTATAACCACAAAGCCTATATTTGATTATTAATAATCGACTTAGGGCCTGATTATATGAACCGGGCTGGTCCGGTTAAGCGGGCTGATTTCTTTTCTTTTCTTTTCTTTTGGGGCCACAAAACAAAAGAAGTCAGCCCACTAAACCGGGCCAGCCTGGTTCATATAATCAGGCCCTTAAACACCCTCGGACGGGCGCACAGAGTTCGCATATCTTTCGGCTTGACACTTCGGCTCTACTTCGGGGATTTCCGAATTACGCACGCACGCACGCATGAAGCCCATAGCATAGTGTGTTACTGGCATAAAGCCAGTAACCACAAAAAATGGACGACTTTATTAATGACTTTACAGAAAACGAGAGGCTTTTTTAGTCAAGTTTTTTCAAAAAATCGTTTCTCCCGATGCGTGGTCCAAGATCTTGATCTTGAGTAGAAACAGGGCTGTCTAGTTTGATTGGTCCATGGTTGCTACGTAGAAAGAACCAAATTGTCAATGATCCCCCGGGAGGGAGAGATCTCATTTGGTATCACAACGAAGAAACATTAGAGGGGTGGGCTAGTCTGACAGGGTCTTACTGATACCCTCCACCCTCATGCTCAAGTAATCGTGAATAATGCTTCTTCGGCAAAAAGGCTGCCTTCGAACTTTTAGTTTTTAAAATTGTTTGTGCTCAAATTTTTTTTTTGATTTAATAACTTCAAAAATCCTGATTTCGATGACTAAAAGCACAGAAGTTGTACGTGTACGCACACCAGCTTTCTACCGGTGCATGAATTAGTTCTCTAAACATATCGAACATTTAATTTGTTTTTCTTTCTTTCTTTCAACATTTCAGTTTATTGCTTTTTGTTCTTTTTATATTAAAACGGTCCGTATCCTTTCTGTCTTCCACATTCAAATGAAAATGGCTAGAATTCAAACACTGACAACAGTTTTGTTTATATCAAGAAACCATTATGTGGCTCAGGGGTCTAGTCTGTTCGGTGTTATGCCTTTCTGGTGTATGGTATATCAAACTACAGAAACTAAATATCGTGTTGGATGACTAATTTCGAATTTCACCGTGTGAAACCGTAATTTAAATTTGATTATTTTGGCGAAGATTAAAATTGTCTTTCGAAATATGTTTTTCTTTCGCCATGTGTTTCCTTCCTTCCTTCCTTCCTTCCTTCCTTCCTTCTTTCCTTCCTTCCTTCCTTCCTTCCTTCCTTCCTTCCTTCCTTCCTTCCTTCCTTCCTTCCTTCCTTCCTTCCATCCTTCCTTCCTTCCTTCCTTCCTTCCTTCCTTCTTTCCTTCCTTCCTTCCTTCCTTCCTTCCTTCCTTCCTTCCTTCCTTCCTTCCTTCCTTCCTTCCTTCCTTCCTTCCTTCCTTCCTTCCTTCCTTCCTTCCTTCCTTCCTTCCTTCCATCCTTCCTTCCTTCCTTCCTTCCTTCCTTCCTTCCTTCCTTCCTTCCTTCCTTCCTTCCTTCCTTCCTTCCTTCCTTCCTTCCTTCCTTCCTTCCTTCCTTCCTTCCTTCCTTCCTTCCTTCCTTCCTTCTTTCCTTCTTTCCTTCCGTCCTTCTTTTTTTTTCTTTCTTCCTTCTTTCCTTCCTTAGCTTCCTTTTTTCTTTCTACTATAGTTTTGATCCATATGACAGCCTATATTTCCTCTATTTTAATAAGGTACAGTGATATAAATAGCTCAAAACATTGCGAAAAACGAGTTAATTAGCAGTGTCTTTAACGATACATAAACACAATACTAAAAGTAGTTCAGGCCTGGGTGAACTTGAAATTAAGAGTGCAGCCCATCACTATTTCAGAAGGCATAGAAACATTTGTATAAACTGCTGGCGCCTTTGTTGTTATTGTTGTTGCTGTTTTTTGACAGCGTTGCTTCTTATAGGACTAAAGTTTCCACTTTCTGATTAAAAATAATTCAAATTATAAGAAAGGGAGAAAAGAAGGAGAAAAGGTACATTATTTTAGTCGGTATATATCTTTGAGCAGCAATTCGTGTTACGCCAACAAATCATTCAAACGTTCCTGTTTGAACATACACCATAGTCACCATTTCGAGAGGAGAATTTTCCCTTTTTATTATCTTTCATTAATATACATCTTTTATATTCATCTTTTATTAATATACCTCCAATGTGAAGAAGGTATACTTTTGAGCGGAGCTTCACCGTATAGTCGTCGAGTTGTACTGAGGGTGTACCCCTAGGGTACTCGATCAGGTTAAAACGAAAACAGATTACAACCTACCTAGAGAATTGTCAGTAAACTTTCAGTGATGCCAAAAAAGTAGCCCTAAATTTCAATGAGAGAAGTAACCGACAGGAAGATCCAGTCAGTATTAATTATAGCCCCCCATGAAAAAATAGTTATGCCTAATATGGTATATGGTGGACAGATCGGAGCTGAAGAATATTGAATTACAACATTCGTTTTCATCCCACCGCATTTTAATCAAATTAACCAGTTGATGAGTAATTTGAATTTAAATTGTTTTTAGTCATATAAATGAAAAACGTTTTTCTCTGAATATTTACTTACTTTTTTCTATGTTCATTTTTGTATTTTTATGGGGATTTTCCTTCAACGAAAAATGGACAAAGAATTCTAACTAAAATGTCTTCCTTCCTTCCTTTCCCTTTCTTTCTTTCTTCTTTCTTTCTTTCTTTCTTTCTTTCTTTCTTTCTTCATTTCTTTCTTTGTTTCTTATATTAATATCAATATATATAAAAAATGATTTGAATAGTAAAATATATACACCGTTATTCTTCGATTTGTCGGTGACTTATTAGGTAAGTCTATATATCAAGACACTTAACGGCTCATGAATTGATTATTCATCTACCGTATTCCTACTCTCAACGAGTTAATACATAAAAAACAATATGGGTTCTTTGATTTATTTTAACATATTTCTTGCTGTTACTGTATTGTAATATAAAAATTAGGTACTACCTAATAGCGGAGCTCCCATTTAAATATAATAATAATTTTAAATACTTTGTTTTATTTTGACGTTTTTGATTCAAATGAATTGGGCTTGCTGTGGTAATAGGCAAACAAATATTGCATTTTGTTGTAAAAGTTGAAATAAAGACTATAGATCAAGCTTTATTTCTTGCCCTTCAGTCTCCTGAGAATTATAAGGCTTTCAACTCAGTGACCATAGTGATATTTATTCAGATATTTGTGTCAGATTTTATAATTGACTTAGTAGTAGTGCTTCATAATTCTCAGAAATAGGATGCAAAAATCCCTCAAACTGATTTCATTCACATAAATACTGAACCTAATTCAACATCCTTCAATTAAACAATTAGACATTGCAGAACATTATATTTAGATTTTTCTGTCTTGACAGTATTGTGGCATCTTGGTTTTTTTTTTTTTTGTATTATGTAGAGTAGAATGACACTGATAAATAGTTGTCTTTACACGAAACAAGAATTCTCTCTTCCAGGTTACACTAATCATGACTTTAGATGAAATTGTAAAACAACTCAAAACAACTACTACCTAAAAGCAAAGCTCCAATTTCAATTTTAATTTTTTTATGTTCTTGATTCAAATGAATTGGGCTTCCTGTGGTAATTGAAAAACTTGAAATGAAGATTATTTAAAAAGCATTTTTAAAATAAGTTTTGGTTTTGGTTTGTATATTGTATGGGCTTGTATGCTCAGTGACCTTTGTTACAGTAAATTTTAATATTCAGATTCACTGTCAGATTTCATAACTGACTTTGTAAGGGTTCATAATTTTCAGAAATAGAAAGCAAAATCTCCAAAACATTTTTTTAAATTGATACAAGTAATTAAACCTTTTCGACATCCTGAATATTACAGAACAACATATATTGATTTGTCTGTCTTCACTATATTTGTGACATCTTGTTTTTTGTGGTTGTTGTTGTTATTTTGTTTTGTTATTTAATGTAGAAAAGAATGACACACTAGCTAGGCGAATACTTGTCTCCCACTTTTCTCTTCCAGATTACACTGATAATACAATTTAAAGTGATTATAAAAACAGCTAATTGAAATAACAAGAAAACAAGGAATTAAGCATTTTCAGTCTGTATTTAAGGCTTCACAGGGCTCACTGAGCAACTTCATCCAGATGAATAAAGTATAAAAACAATTCTAGTTTGCATGGCAAAATTCCTTCTTTTTTTCCTGTCAATTGTTTCATTAAATTCCAGACCAAAACTTGAGCTGTATTTACACATTAGTGGGGTTGAAATAAGTTCAAAATCAATTTTTTTTTACTAATTTTATTATTATTAGAACTAGTGCAAAAAGTTCACCGTAAAACAAAATGTCGTTGTACATTTCATGTAAGGCTTGATCGAGTGTTTCTTTAAACTTGGCCACAGTTCAACGTGCATAAAAGGTTTTTTTTAAGTCATCAATCCCAAATCAAAGATAAAAGATCAAATATAGGTACAAGAGACTTTTTGATATCATTTTCTGGCCAGGGTCTTTACCTTGAAGTGCTTTCCTTGTTGTCTTTTCGAAGCATACTGGTCCTTGTTTCACGCTCAATGCAGACGATTCTTGATTTATTTCCAACTTTGGCTAGATTTTTAAGCAGCTTTACTGAAGGCATCTTCACGAAACGAAGAATACACGATCCTCAATGACTTATTCATTATGAGGAATTTTTTTAAACTACGTACGAATCCAACTAAAAAGTCGTCCAACTTTGAAAATATCCTCTGTGTCTTTCGTCTTTCGAGCAGTTTTTGAAACGACACCAGGCCCGAAAAAAATTCAAACGTACGGTTTTTTTCGCTTTAACCTGTCAAGATTGGCACAGATTAATGTTCATCAAAATCGCTAAATTTTTACGAGGTTTCGAGAATACTATTTTTAAGCTTTGCAAGTTAAAACTGCAAGGAAACTTGTAAATTTTCAGTTTTCAAAGTGTCAGCGCGCGTCAAGTTGGCGCCAAAAAGCAATCAGCCAATCAGCATCGCGATGTACACGGACGTATGTACGGACGTATGTATGTATGTATGTATGTATGTACGGACGGACGTACAGCCGTTGGGCTCCCTGTGTGTCCATGAAAAATCAACTCGATGGGTTACCATTTTTTCTTAGGTATGGTGCTCCGCTCGCGCGGGCCTTCGGCCCGCGCGGGAGCTCCGCTATAAATACCGGCAAATCTACTGTTGGCGTACAATATAGCAAATCTTCGTTTTGCAAAGCAATATATGTTTTGCAGGTATGTTTCTTTATGCTTCCTTCATAATGTACAGTGTTGCTGGTAGCTAAAAGGTATGTCCGACTGATTGCGAAGTGTTAGGTATCGGGATTTTCAAAGCAACATTGTACAGGGTGAGCAGGGTGGGAGGAGGGGGGGAATTTCATTACCTTCTACTGTACGCGCGCATCCCGACAAAATCTTGCCAACAATTCTGGCAAGGATTGTAGTTCATAGCGAATATGCATATCAGGATATCTGCCAGAGTCGCTTCCAATTAATATTCATTTTAAATAATGATATAAATAAGTACTGTTCTGACTATTTGGTAAAGTATATATGAGGAATATAAGCACCGACGTCTTGAATATAAAGAGAAGATAAAGATATGGCATCCCTGAATAGTCTTTATTTAAGACACGTTAATTAGGCTGTCCGACAGTGCAACGTGTTTTTAATAAAGACTATTCATTTCACAGCTTTACGTCTTACGTTCGCTATCTGTTTCGTGTTCAGATCACAAGATATGCAGAGAACTGTCAATTGCTGGGGTGCATGTGACGTCACGGCAGCCATCTTGGTTGACCTTCAACAAAAGATTTCTCATTAGCGTTTATTGTTTGGTCATCCAAGATGGCTACCGCTTCATTGTCTTTGGATTCCCAAAGGTATGGATGCACCCCAGCAATAAGAACATAAACAAGTTTATCGTTGAGTTTCAACAGCTTATAATTCTAATTTCAGTTGGCTTATCGATCGGCTTAGGCCGTTTCTCTGATAACTATTTTTTGCCATAAAAGCAAAGGTTTGTCGGTTTAAAGCTATACAATACCATCATCAGAAGAACTCAATGTACCTGTAGGTGATGGCAGTAAGATAGAAGTAAAAAATGATGATTCGAGTGACATTTACTGCTTAAACATTGTCTTTAAATAAAACGTTTTACCTCATGCAATCAAGAAAATCTTTTTTCGCTTTAAGTAAATATCAACTGTTCAGCTAGTAGAAACTACGATTTTCTAATGTTTTTTTCAGGATTAAAACCACGAGTTTCAGTACAATTTTCAATTCAGGATTACTTTCCATTGTTTTCCCTCCCATGTTGATTAGCGTCCATTTCTAATGAGTTTCTTCTTTCAACGTGGTGGTTTGAGACTGCATTTTTACCGCAAAGTAATCTTTTCGCAGCCTCACGAAAATCGGAGAGAAAGAAAATGTAGATACAGGGACTGAGGCAACTGTTGATTAATGCGAGAATGAACCTTAATACGAATTTCAACGAATCGTAATCGACTAAATATTCATAGTAGTAGTCTTCTCCGTAATGTACAACTGTATTAGTCAAAGTCAAAGCAAATGGTGGTACATAGCAACACGAATAAAGTAGTAACGAACACAGGACCATTCTAACTGCGTTGATCATTCTTTTCTTTCGTAGTTCTCTTTGTCTTTCAGAAAGATTGGCTTGAATGGCTTGTGGTTGAGACAGTCTTTTTAAGGTAACAATGCTTAGTACGATAATTACAAAGTAACAGGTAGCCAATAAAATAATTTGAGTTATACGACCAGCAAGAGATAATTGCGATGATATTTTGCCTTGGCTAAGCGCTAAGTCTAATACCTCTCCAGATGCCAAAGTCATTGCTACCAGCCACGCACAAACAAGTACTGCTACACGTTGTTTAAGGGTGTATGGTTGTGATCTCTGTACTCTTGTAGGCCTAGTTATTCGAAATCTTTCAATGCTGATTATCATGAGAGTAACAAGAGTTACATAAATAGAAGTATCTTTTAAAAAGGCGATTGTGCTGTCGGATTTTCTATTCCACGACCAGTCTGTCAATAGTTTTGGAATTCGATCAATACAAGTCATAAGAACCACCAAAGAGTCTGACACGTTCATGTTAACGATCAAATGGTGAAGATTCTTACGCACCGTGTATCTCACTGCAATGATAATGATAAATACGTTGTTTAAAATAGCGATTCCTCCAATGACTAACAGTAATCTATCAAAAGTGTAGTCACGCTTCACAATGACCTGAGAACAATAGAGTTATGGGAAAATGCGAGTCAACAGGTTAGGGTGAAGCGCGAGCGTACACGAGGGTGGGATACGGGTGGGAAAAAAACATGGTCGTGAGCGGGGCAAAGAGAAACTTCCAAAGCCCCAGTCCCCAAAAGCGGAATGAGGGCACACCTGGTTACCTGGGAGCAACGGCTTAAGCGAATATGTTAATTTTTGGATGTTGCCCCATTTATAGTTAGTATCGCGATTCTCTTATCACTTTGATCTACAGAGAGACGGCGTTATTTTCCGGTAATGCCGTCTCAAAATCAGCACTCGTGATTGGCCCAAACATTGAGGACTGCATCGAAGTGGCTTTCTTCAAAATCACAAAAACCTACTGAAAATCAATTCAAAATTGAGCAGCAAATATAAAACAACTTTTTAGATAATATCCGTGATAAAATGACCGAAAACAATGACATATTTTGATAAAAAATGGCCGCTAAGTTGAATTACAGCTACACCCAACTCTGCGAAAAGTAAACTGAACTGAAATCTGTTGGTCTAAACTAGATAAAATAAATACACAGTATTCACGAAAAGAAGTAAAAAGAAATCATCCTAAGTAAAAATATCATCTCTGATAAGAATAATCGGTAATTTCGTTTTCGTTTTTGGCTTCAATGACTTCAAAGTCACAGCAACAGTGAATTTTCAGCAAAACCGCAAACAAATTGTCCTTTATGAAGACAAAAACGGTATTGTTTAAAAAAAGATGAAACAAAAAACTTTTTGAATAAGATAAACAGAAAATACACAAGTGTGGACTACCTTTTCTTTTTAATACCTTTCAATAACTTTTCAGCATCATTCCTTTAGTTTGAAGCAATATTTTGACAAACTTTCAGGCTTTCACATGTCGGTCAGCTCGCTCGTTTTTCGCCAGTTTTGATGAAACAGCAAAAAGAAATCTTCAAAAGCATCAAACGACCTATACTTCTTTCATTTTGTGAGCTTTTGGACTTGTTTCTATAATTAAATCACCTCTTTTAAGCGAGAGAAAGCTTCCCGGCTCTGGCCGCCATTTCCTTTTTAGCTTTCTTCTTGCAAAGACAGAAAGAAGTTGCCATGGAAACTGTAATTCCTACAACTTTGCAGGTAAAGAGAATCTCGCGTTCAATCAATTCAAAATGATAACTTTTCTCTTTTTTCTTCGTAACAAAATAGTTAGAATCGCGATACAAAACTAAACGCGATTTTGAGACGGCATTATCGGTTTATAATGACGGCGTTGGGAGAAAATATATTCAGGTATTGGCTCCGTCGCTGCGCGACTCCGCCAATACCGAATATATTTTCTCCCAACTAGCCGTCATTATAAACCGATAATGCCGTCTCAAAATCGCGTTTAGTTTATAATGTTACGCATGACTGCACTTAAGATAGTGCTACTATTCTGGCTCGCATTCCAGCACTTCAGTTTCCATTTTGTAATTAGGCCTTTTCAAATTTCTATTTTAAATATCTACTCATTACTAGGTTCCCTCTTGGGACTCGTTCATTTCATCAGGTTATTTGTTCGCCTTTAGTGTTTTGTTTAATTTTTGCCAACCGTGTGTCGTACCTAGGTGCGGGCGTCTAATGCCTTTCATGCCCCATCGGGGTTGCCTAGGGCCGACATTTCGGTGGGCTTCGCCTCGGTTCTTTGTTTATATTTCGTCGAGTTTTCTTTTATGTATGTTTTATTTATCCGTTTTAAAGCTTTTTAATTGGTATAAGCTTTAACATATATTTGTTCACTTAACATATTATATTTTCACAATCGAAATGTGTGTTACAATGTATCCATCATGTGCCTCGCGCGGAGCCCATCGATTTGGTCGGCCCAAGGCAGACCCAAATTTTGTTTGTTTTAATCCCGTCTGACCAGTTTCAACTACTGCTAATTTCTTTTTTGCATGCACAACAATTTTGACGTGCTGATCAGTAAAGAATTATAGAACTTTTGTTTTAATTGCTCGGCACTGGCAAATCCGCTTTCCACTTCGGCGGAATATTCAGAATCCGACACATAGAATGTGTTGGTATATAAAAGACATGCCAATGGGGCCGAAATTTGTTGCAATCCAGAGTTCTCTAATGTTGCTTAAGTTCACTGATACGTCCTCTGACGCTGTTTAAGTTATGGGAAGGACTTTAAAATGCAGGTGGCTCTACGATTTGTTTGTTTTGATAAACGCCATCTTTATTTAATGTCATTTCATTCCTTTCACTTTCTGTCAGTCCGTTCTCCACGTTCCGAGCGACTTCATCACGATTTGTATTTTGTACAAATTCAGTATGTCTTTGATTCTGGCTAATTCAACCGTTAGACCTCTTTCTTGGTATAGAGGAATTAACATTTGCCCTCCCTCCCCTTCCCGACTCTCAAACTGATATCGAGGTGTCCTTTTCTATGCTCGGTTAAATTTTATCCGCATCCTCTCTCCTGTCCGTTTTCTTTTGCACTATGCTTGTTCAGGTGCAGATCTTTCGCATCTGGCAGAATTTCCGTTACTCATAATGACGTCATGGCCTGTTTATGGGATGAACAGAATTGTCTAGAACAATAGGAATTTGAACAAAATTCCCTCTGCTATGGAAAATTCAATCTCAAATAGTCTGGATCCACAATATAGGATGAACCGATATTAAGTTAACAATATTTGTTGGTTTTGATAGCTGTTGCCACCTTTCTTCATTTTGTAAAATGAACTTTATATTGACATTCTTTGTGGTGTTGTTTTTGCCCCCTAATACACCTTAGCGTTTAAACGATAGACTGTTTTGGTGTGACGTCATTTAGAGAGAGAGAGAGAAATACATTATTAATTAATTCACTTAATTAATTCATTTTATTTATTTGATATCAATTAGTTTCCTTTTCTTTTTAACATGTTTGAGCAAATGGAAATAGAACTAGACGCACACGTGCGTTCTCTCGTGCCCCAGGAGCCCCTTTTAGGAGAGGCTCCAATGACCGGCCCCATTCGTACTCTTCCCCGAGTCGGGTCACGCTTTTTTCATCATTTCGGGAAATAGTTAACCGTAACATACCTTATTAGTCAATTTGTCTGTCAGCAGCTATTAGTGTTTGCCTTTGCCCTTCTACTATCATGCATGGGTATTTTATATCTCCGGCATGCAAAAATCAGTGTTATCTGCGAATATACCAGTTTATTCAACTTTTTATTTCACTATGTATCTCAATTGTTTGCTGTAAAGACTTCTACAACGGCGTTTTTAACACAGCTAGACGCCTAATAGGCGTTCAGTCGGGCTACCTGTTTGTAATACTTGGGGAGAAATGGGGAACAGAAGTGATGGAAACCAGTTTGACTTGTCAGTGTCTTTTGATTGCATGACAGGTACTCCCAGACATAATATTGGCAAGGGAGAAAGTATTTTGTAGATAATTGTGTATACAGTATACAGTCTGCTTTATTTTGTAAATGCCTACCAAATGATCCAATATGATCTATAGATCATACATTATAGCTCAAACAAAATTTTATTCTGTACTTTTTACTTTGATTTATGGAAACAAAACTTACAAACTCAGGAGACTGTTTCAATGCCCAAGTTACTCAAATGATTTTGATATTGCTGTTATCACCCTGGTAGATTCTAGAAGTACCACAGTTACCTTTCTATGAAATCGTTTCAGTATTTCAGTTTCTTAATTAAATAACACAACTTTTCAATACATGTATTACCATGTTTTTAATATGAAGCAGATCAATGATTATAGCAGTAGTCAGTTGCTGATGCTTTGTTTGAAGTTCAATACTTGAAGTGTAATGTCATACAATGTATGCTCATTACCGATACCATATATAGCTCCTCCGTGCACATCGACCTGATACTACTAGATATACAGTTACATCTTCAATTCATCCATTTTATCTTGTTTCTGTGAACATGGTTGCACAAAGCTTGTGCAAATTTGTGGTTGAGTATCACTTTTCATCGATTGAAAATATCATTTTGTACATTCTAAAATTACTCTTCATTACTATCATTTTTATGATTATCCATCACTATATTTTGATCTGCTGACATTGAGCATGATTGACAGTACTGAAAGTGCATTCAATATAATCATGACATTGTACAAAATGCAGATTGCACTAAATATTTATAAGTAAATAATAAAAATCATTTTTTCCCATTGTTTATTTGGTGTAATTTTGCACTTTTTACTAATTCCTGTTTCCTGGCTTAATTATTGAATACACCGTAGTCACCTTATTACGCAAAGGCGAGAATCTCCCAGTCTTTAATTTCTAGTTAAGAAAAAACATTGTAGCTATTGTTAGTTCATTAGTTCGTTTTTTAACACAGCTCTCAGGAAGAGCATGACTGTACACCGTGTATAAATAAAGCTTATATAAGCCAACATTATGCATGTGCAAGCAGTAGTGAAATATTATTTAACTTATTAAAACTACTGATTTAAAGACGACAATATCTCCGTGTCTTACATGTCCGTCCTCGAGTGAAGTTCGCTGCCACAAATCTTTCTCGTGTCCTCGGGCGATCAATACATTACAACCACACCACTAAATTCGAGAATTCCATATTAACGATTAAAAGCGGTCACTATATTACTATCCAAATATCTTGAGATTAGAAATTCCGATTGATAGACAATTCTCACAACCTCGTTTTCACGACAGTGTACCCCAAAGGCTTCTGGGTAGTTTGCCGATTTGCGACGTTGATAGATAGACCGAAAAGGTAAACCTAGACTCGAGCTACCACAGGTAGCCCGAGTAATAGCAAATCATGTATTTCTTCGTACATGTTTCGGATGTCTTATATATGAATAAAAGACATTACGCGACCAAACACGAGGTCAAATAGAAACGTATAAATTGTCTGGTAATAATTTCGATATTAAAATTCAGTACAAAAAACCTCTCAAGATCTCTTGAATGCTTGAATGAGGAATATAATTGACTTCCTTCTATGTATGTTCGTTAAGCAACATGTAGGATGAGAAATTTGTAGATTTCCAGCTCATAGGAAATAGTCTTTATCGCTCTTTTTCGCGAGGAGTGCGAGGGCCGGCTTCCTTTCAAGTACTCCATTTAGAGTTCGATATTTGGTCAAAATATTGGAGATGAAGCTCAAAATAACAGTCCATTCTGAAGCTCTTATAGGTATATAGGTATATCTCGAGTTAAAAGCTCCACTTTACTTGTCTTACTGACTGAAAGCTAGTTTTCTTTGTAGTCGGCCATCTTGCATTCTTAAAGTTCCTAGCTTGCGCTCGCAGTCGCTCAAAGGTGATGAGTGAAGGGCATTGTTTTAACGTTCTTAACCAATCAGAAGTGCCTCAGGACGAACAGAGGAAAAAATAAAAAAAAGCATTTGCAGTTTATAACTCGTTCCCGGCCTATGGCCTGGGCACAGGTAATTATGATGTTTCAAAATTTGAGAGAAATAAAATACAGAGAATATATGGTTTGGCTGGATGTTTTGGCTGGACACCATACATTTCTTTGTAATTTTGACATATTCCTGCCGACTTTTCGATAATAAGATTATCCCAACAGGGCTTATTCAACAGTTGGGAGGGAGTTACTGGTATTCAGTTGTATATTGAGTTTCGGGATAGGATCCTGCAGTGTCGAAAGATAAAACGAGATCCTGAGTTTCGGGGTAGGATTGGGATGTTAGTTTCGGGAATTTGGGGTATCAATAAAATATAGTGTCGTGTTTTTTCCTGTTTCCCGTTCTCTTGGATACAGGCTTTGGGCTGCCCTCCCAAGACTCGCATTTTCCCATAACTCTATTGTTCTCAGGTCATTGTGAAGCGTGACTACACTTTTGATAGATTACTACTTTAACCGTTTTTGGAATGTCGTCCGAGTAAGGAATCCAATAATTCCAGTCCAAGGAGCTCTGATTCAGGTTAGAACCGTTCATCATAGACGTAATGTTAGACTGATTCATGGTTGTGAAGATTACTTGTTAAACTTTTTTCCCTCAAAGACAAACGCAAGATACCAAAGCCGGACTGCTGTAGATATATTTATGCAGTTCGCTGCTAATTCATACTTGTGTCTCCCATAAAATTAAACTGTCTAATATTACAGTCGTACGTGTTCCATTACAAATT
Source organism: Telmatactis stephensoni (assembly GCA_029948255.1). NCBI lineage: Eukaryota > Metazoa > Cnidaria > Anthozoa > Actiniaria > Isophelliidae > Telmatactis > Telmatactis stephensoni. Next base: position 114,473 of record JALIZF010001335.1, read on the forward strand.
AGACAGGTGGACTTTAAGTAGTTCCAATGTTAAGTTCAAACTCTAATAACTCCCTAACGTACGTCAAATGTCGGTTCTTTTCATTCCCTGTTCGAGTTGTTATCACAGTATTTGTTGTTTTCGAGTTGGTTTCATTTATTTCTATCTGTGCGTATAAAACCATAGCACCAATAAAGAATAGTTTAAAATGTCTAAAGACGTATACAGACACTGACATTTGCGCGGATGTCGCAATGACAAACATTATTCAATTTCAGCTCACCACATTCTGATAAAAATAACCAGTAGATGTGTAATTTGAATTTTTTGTAATAAATTGTTATTCGATATTTTGGCTTCTTATTCTGTCCAACGGGAAGTCGGACCATGTCAATTTTCTCGAACTAAAAAAGGTACATCTGGAACTGTTTGAATAAGTTTAAGAACGAATAAAAAGGACAAGAGATGGCACTTTTGGAGACAGCGGAATATTTTCGAGATACCTCCACCACATCTGCGTTAAGGGCGTTTATGATGTTTAGTGTACAATTTCAGCGCGATATCCCTTGATTGAAAATGAAGCTTCCAAAAACTGAAATTTAGACAAGGTTAGAGAAAAGAACATGCAATAGTTTAACGTGTACGCACACCAGCTTTCTACCGGTGCTGGAATTAGATCTATAAACATACCGAACATTAATTTGTGTTTTTTTTGTCTTTCTTTCAACATTGCAGTTTATTGCTTTTTTGTTCTTTTTATATTAAAAACGGCCCGTATCCATTCTGTCTTCCAAAACCAAATAAAAGTGGCTAGAAACACTGACAGCAGTTTTTCTTTATATCACGAAATCATTATGCCGTGAGCTGGGGTCTAGTCTCTTCGGTGTTATGCCTTTATGGCACATGTGGTATGTCAAACTACAGAAACTAAATGTCGTCGGTTGGGTGACTAATAATCTTGAATTTCAGTCAAACCGTCATTCGAATTTTGGCGAAGATTTAAATTGTCTTTCAAAACGTTTTTTTCTTTCACCAGGTGTTTCCTCCTTCCTTCCTTCCTTCCTTCCTTCCTTCCTTCCTTCCTTCCTTCCTTTCTTCCTTCCTTCCTTCCTTCCTTCATCGTGCCAACTAATTTGGCAAGGATTGTAGAAATATAAAGAAACATACCTGCCAAACATATATTGCTTTGCAAAATGAAGATTTGCTATATTGTACGCCAACAGTAGATTTGCCGGTATTTATACAATACAGTAACAGCAAGAAATATGTTTAAATAAATCAAAGAGCCCATAGCATAAAAATAAAGCCACGTAAAGATTGTTTTTTATGTATTAACTCGTTGAGAGTAGGAATACGGTAGATGAATAATCAATTCATGAGCCGTTAAGTGTCTTGATATATAGACTTACCTAATAAGTCACCGACAAATCGAAGAATAACGGTGTATATATTTTACTATTCATATCACTTTTTTATATATATTAATACTAATATATTATATTAATATTGACTTTGAAATGAGCGACTGATACTACGGTATATAAAATCGTTGTGAAATAGGAACATAAAAACAAGAAAGAAAGGAAGAAAGAAACAAAGAAATAAATGAAGAAAGAAAGAAAGAAAGAAAGAGAAAGGAGAAAAGAAAGGAAGGAAGGAAGACATTTTAGTGAGAATTCTTTGTCCATTTTTCGTTGAAGGAAAAACCCGATAAAATACAAAAAAATGAACATAGAAAAAAGAGAGTAAATATTCAGAGAAAGACGTTTTTCATTTATGACTGAAAAACAATTTAAATTCAAATTACTTATCTTCTGGTTAATTTGATTAAAATGCGATGGGCTGAAAACGAATGTTGTCATTCAATATGGAAGGTTTCAATATTCTTCAGATCCGATCTGTCCACCATATATTAGACTCAACTATTTTTTCAGGGGGCTATAATTAAAACTGACTGGAACTTCCTGTCGGTTACTTCTTTCATTGAAATTTAAGGCTACTTTTTTGGCATCACTGAAAGTTTACTGACAATTCTCTAGGTTGTAATCTGTTTTCGTTTTAACCTGATCGAGTACCCTAGGGGTACACCCTCAGTACAACTCGACGACTATACGGTGAAGCTCTGCTCCATCTTCACACTGGAGGTATATTAATAAAAGATGAATATAAAAGATGTATATTAATGAAAGATAATAAAAAGGGAAAATTCTCCTCTCGAAATGGTGACTATGGTGTATGTTCAAACAGGAACGAGTGAATGATTTGTTGGCGTAACACGAATATTGCTATTCACAGATATACAGCTATTTCAAAAAACGTTAAATACTGAATTCTGAATTCTGCATACTGAATAGTGCATTCCAAGACTTACAAATTGCATTTTTGATCATTTCCGTTGTCGTTTTGCCACTTATTTACCTAGTTATAGCTGTTATAGAGGATTTTCACTATGTCATCTCCAAAACATACTGAACTACATGCAAGGCATTTTGGTCTTTGAATGCACTATTCAGTATGCAGAATGCAGTATTCAGTATTCAATGTTTTTTGAAATAGCTGTATATACCTATTTCAAAAAAGGTTGTCCTCAGTTTTAATGCATACTGCATAGTGAATACTGCATACCAAGACCGAAATGCATTGTGGATTTGAAATTTCAGGTATTTTTCAGAATTTTTATAAGTAAAAAAGTTGAGGAAAAAGTCTACTTAGATTCAACCTGAGAGAAAACAGAGAATCAACATTAGTAAAGCCTCTTGTTACCCAATTACAAATTATCCATAATGCATTTCAGTCTTGGTATGCAGTATTCACTATGAAGTATGCACCAAAACCAAGGACAACGTTTTTTGAAATAGGTATATACCGACTAAAATAATGTACCTTTTCTACGTCTTTTCTCCATTTGTTATAATTTAGAAAGTGGAAATTTTAGTCCTATAAGAAGCAACGTTGTCAAAAGAAAAAAAACCGCCAGCAGTTTATACAAATGTTTCGTATGCCTTCTGAAGTAGTGATAGGCTGCGCTCTTAACTTCAAGTTCACCCAGTCCTGTACTTTTAGTATTGTGTTTATGTATGGTTAAAGATACTGCTGATTAACTCGTGTTTCGCAATAAAAAAATAATACATACATGATTGTGACTCCCTCAACAGGGCTTTTCAGCTCAATTTACAAATCTTAACTAAATCATATAAATCAAACATAAATGGAATAAGGATCCCAACTGGCAAGGAGGCAAACCAGTTGGCTATATTACAATGTAATATTGCAATGTTTTGAGGAAGAAAGGAGGAATCATCTGGTGAAAGAAAAACATATTTCGAAAGACAATTTTAACCTTCGCCAAAATAATCAAATATAAATTACGGTTTGACTGAAATTCCAGATTATTAGTCATCCAACACGACATTTAGTTTCTGTAGTTTGATATACCATATGCCATAAAGGCATAACACCGAACAGACTAGACCACTGAGCCACAAGCCACATAATGGGTTCTTGATATAAAAAAACTGTTGTCAGTGTTTCTAGCATCCTCGGGGACCTAGGGCGAAGGGGGAGGGGGAAGGAGGGGGAGGACCGGATGGGGAGGGGGAGGGGAAAGGAAAAGAAAAGGGGAAAAGGACGCTCCCCTGGGCGTTTGACTACCCCAAACCATTTCCAAAGGCAAAACTTAATCCTCTCTCTGATTGGCCTCATTATAATTTAATTATAATGAGGCCAATCAGAAGCATTTGTGCGGTTGAGCTCGATTCGTCTAAAATTACAAGTAAACAAGTTGACCCCACGCATTGCAACACCTCTTAAACAAAGCGAGCGGACACGTGAAAACCTTAAACAGAAACAGAAGCTGGTTGTATCGAAAATTATTCAGAAACAAGATGTGTTTGCAAAGCTACCCACAGGATTCGGGAAAAGTTTGACTTTAATACCAAATTTTGCCTGATCTCGGTGTGCAGAACTTGACACACAAACATGTTAAACTGTTATTATTATTATTATTATTAGCATCCAAGCGTTAATTGAGATGAGATTTTTGTTATATGACCTTGTTTACGTGGAATATCCCTAATAGGGTTAAGTTTTGCCGTTGGAAATGGTTTGGGGTAGTCAAATGCTAAGGGCGTCCTTTTCCCCCTTTCCTTTCCTTCCCCCTCCCCCTCCGGTCCTTCCCCTCCCCTTTCGCCCTGGGTCCCCGAGGATGTGTTTCTAGCCACATTTATGTTTTCCCCTGCCTATTCCACACAAAACTATTAAGATGTGCAAGGGCGGATCCAGGATTTTTCAAAGGTGGGGGTCACGTGACGTTTACAAACAGGGAACCCAAACGAAAAAGTCTTAAGCCATTGAAACTCGCTGAAAATATTACATTAATTGCTTAGACTAGTAATTTTTAACACTTTTTATTAGAAACAAAAATATTATATTTACAACTGAATGGGTAGAGGATTGGCATTGCTTAGTGATATTTCAATGAATGTTAAAAGTGAGTCTTTTCACAGAAAAAAATTACTGCTGTCGCAAATTCATGACATATTCATTGATAAACGCAGGGGGGTCCTGACCCCCGCGACCCTCCCCCTGGATCCGCCCTTGATGTGCTACTGCTTCAACCCAAGTTAACAACCCAAAATTAAAGCTACCATTGTTCGAAGACGCAGAAAATGAGTTTGGGATACCTATGGTCTTACATTACCTTGATGCAAATATTGCATTCACTCGGGCTATGGGAGAGGCACCCGTTTACTGCTGTTAATACACAGGCGAGCTGTCCGTGGCAACCAGCAGCTCTTTTGATTTGATTTGAACAACTTGTGTTCATTTACAACATAAACAAGTTGCCAGTTTAATTCATTTGTGTTATAGAATAGAAATGTTTTAGCAGCTACCTGGAATTTCTTCGTGTAATCTCTTTTTGAAAACTGCATATTCTGGACTGACCCAGTCGTTCATGCACAAGCAGACCAAAATAACTAATATAAAAAGCTAAAAATGCTTAATGAAATGAACGCAAAAAGTTATTAGGTCGGAGAACCATAAATAGTTACAAGTACAATATAAGTTGTTCAAGGATATATGCATTAACATTTAATATTTTTATAATGCATATTCAAAATTTTACAACAACGGCAATTAAGAACGAATTGTAGTAAATAAAAAAAGAAAACTAAACAAATAAGCACATTTCAAGAGCTATCATCTTTGATCAGTTTTCCGGCTACCAAAAGTGTGCAAATTGAATATTTGCATATTCGACATCATCTTTCCGCTAGTAAAATTCAAAGCTGGTTCTCTTTCCGATAAGCGTTTCCCTTTTGCTTTATATCTGTTCCAGTTTCGCAAAATGAACGCCAATGTCTCTTAAACTCTCTATTTGCCGAAACTGCACATACTTAAAGTATCATATTTCTTAATCGAAATCGCTAACGTCACTTGCGTCGATCGATTCCTAATATAATGTGGTTGTTATACATTACACATACAAAATTTGAACTGAAAGACGAAATATTTGCCCGTACATTTTCAATTCTAAAAGGTTTCTCGCTGGATGATTTTTTGCTTGAATTCTATGACTTCTATGTGTGTATCGAAGCGCTTGTAGCTTAGTTTTTATCAAAACAGCAATGACCGCAAATTCTGGCGAGGAGTATGAAATCTTCTTACACTAGTTGTAATCTAAATTGTTAGTAGAAGGTAACGGTTTTATAAAACGTCTTTTGATCGACTGCTCTTTATAATTAAGGCAACGGTGGTGTCTTTGGAAGTATCGTAATTGTCCCCACTTTCCTGGCCCAACTTCACCAAGGAAAACCTGTTATGAAGTCATGAACTCATTATATTTCTCACTTTTTTATCAAAAAGTAAAAAAGTTTTCAATTTTCCACATCCATTTAGTTTATTGGAGATACTTTGTTTGTTGTCATACAGTATCGAACACTTCGTAACAGTTGAATAGCAGCACTGCGCATTTCTTGGATTCTCCAGAAATAAATGACAGGGTTCAACGCGCTGTTCGCCATCAGAAGTGTAAAGGTAAAAACTTGCCCAACGATGATAAGAATACCCATTTTCTCTTGAATAATCGAAGCGGTGTAAGAAACCAAACTTGGAAAATAGCAAACTATAAAGGCACCAATGATGTAGTACATAGTGTTTATCGACAACTTATTTGTCGGCTTGGTATCGTCTGATTGTACAGATTGTTGTTGGGCATGAAGCTGCAATGAGTGCCCACGGGCGACGCGAGAAATCTTCACCATAAAAAACAGTGTCATAAGTATGATAAGATAATTCAAGCACAGATCCATTATCTCCACGCTATATTCTCCCAATGACATCGCAAAGCCCCACGACAGAGACATAATCCAAATCAATATTACCACAACGATAGATCGCTTAGTTGTGATAATTTGCTGGTATCTCATGTGTAGGGTAAGTGCCAGAAATCGATCTAGCGTTATCGCAAAGATTGTCCAAAACGATGTGTTTATCAAAAACGAAAATGCTTGACGAAATACAGCATGACTTGTTGTAAGCAAGGAAGAATTAATGTTCTCTAGCTCGGCTAGCATAAAACAAAAATACATCGGATGAAGTAATAGACCAACTCCAAAGTCAGAGAGGGCTAGGCTAAAGACTAGCATATTCGAGGTCGTTCGCAGTGATGAAGACGACTTCACAAACACCAATATTATCAAGACGTTTAAAGACGACGCCAACAGGGATCCCACAATATTGATGACCATCATAGAAACAAAAAAGTTTCGAAAGTGGACATTGTTTTTCAAATTGAAACGAATTGTCTGACTCGTTGAGTTGTCCATGTTCTAGCCACTGTATTGTTGTAGATCCTTTTTAACTTCGCTGTTACTCGCACGGCAGGTTGCATGAGCAAGTTGAACGTCTGAAAAGATGCCAAATATATGGGACTTTACCCCCTCTGTGTATCTTCAGTACATCTCGAGAATACAATTTTTGAACAGAATATTGACATATTCAAATGAAAAAGGAAAAAAAAGGAATAACTGGTCAAAGCGGAATGAAATGTTAAACCCAAAGTAAACAACGATTCGAAATATGAGCCGCTGGTCTAAGTGAACGTTTACTTAAAACGTTTTGGACTGTCAAATAGAGAAAGCGATGCATGACGTTTACATCAAAAGGGAGATATTGAAGGGTTTTATTGAACATATATATGACATTTGATAAACAGAATAGCAATCTCTGTGTAATGCGATGCCAACATTTTTAATAAATCACACAACCATAGGCTTTTCCCGAATTTGTTTGAACAATCGGCAAGGCGAGACTGGAGTAGGCAAAATACAGTATGGATTTGAAAACCTGGGCTTTGACTTGAATCTACATTGTTATGTGGTCAGTCAGGCGAATTTGGTAAAGTTCATTAGCGCAGAATATTTAAAGTGGTCCACAGTATTTTTTTATTGACTGCGACTACCTTTTTTAACTAAAAAATTGATCAGCATATCCAGACTTTCTCTTGTTTATAGTCGTCCCAGTACAACAGGTTGCTGGTTGTATACTTATTGTTCATACCCCATGGTTATGCTAAAAAGGCTATATGATCAGAGATATCTTAGTTTAACAAATTGAAGATGGTTTTGAGTTGTCTGTCCTCTTACTGACACTCTTGACGTCACAAAATCTTCAAAAGTTAAGTAAAATCACGAGCGCAGCGAGCAATTCGTTTTTTACAACAATTATTTTAGATAAAAGTTAAAAATCTTTTTTAAACGGAGCAACAGAACGAGCGCGCACGCCGAAACGCGTCACCAGTGTGTCTGTCCTCTTATTGACACACTCTAATCAACCAATCAGATTGCGAGATTAGTATCAAGTGTTGTAAAAAGCACTTTTGTTTACTGCATTTTACCTTTAAATGCTTGATAATATTTCAACAAGAACAGCTAGTAATCCTCTCCATGGGGTCGTGGAATAAGAATTGCTATTTGTATTACCAAATGAAAGAAAATAATCAGAATTTCATGGATGATATGACATAACCAGGATGTCTGAACTTAATAGACGACTATAGACGATAAGAGATTTATTATTATATGTATTTTTTTATAATTGTTAAAATCACCGTATTTTTCTTCAAAGGTGTTTTAATAAAGTTATTATTATTTATAACCAATAGCGATCCATTTCTTTAGGACTGCGGATATATTTGATTTATGTTATCGAATGAATCGACATGAAGCTTAGCAACAATATACATGCATTTTAGATATCAGAAATGTCATTATTATCCAGCTGCTTGCGATGGGTATCACTGAATCTTATCATTCATTGACACTCATCTTACGCGAGTATAATCTAAAGACCAGGTGCACAGAATATTTCATTAAAACTAGTTAAACAAAAAATATTGCTTTTGCTAGTAAAGGAGACAGAGTTCAAATTCTGAGGAAACGCTAGAGGAATCAATAAAAACAAACCGATTACAAAAACGCTGGAAATGATTGTCTACAAATTTCATATATTCTAAAAGACATTTCCAAAGTCCTCGCGCACTGGAACATTAAGCGCGAGCTAAAATGATTTTTGAATCCTTATGCAAGCAATCATTTGTATTACTGAAGGCCGAGATCAGTTATTAATAGAAAAAATCAGAGAGAAACCTGAAAAAAAGAACGTTATTGTGGATCCTGATTGCAATTACACAATATTTACAAACAATTATTTGTTGATTCAGAAACATCTTAGGAAATGAGACCATGATAGCGTCACTATGTTTGTCAATAAGAACAGTTCTTATAAGAGCAAATATACCATTAATATACAATTATACCACAGGCTCGTGAGAAACTCGATAGCAATCATTTTTAGGTGAATGATCACCGGTCGAATCAATTTTTCAGTCTCAATATTTACCCATGATATTCCCTTACAGTTTTACACTGATTCCCATCAGAAGTAGTGCCTGCTATCTAATTACTAATACATATTGCCTAGAAATCAATCTAAGAAAAATATACCGAATAAATAGATATTTCGGCCAAGTCTTTTTTCCAATAGCGAAGCGCGTCAGGGACGTCACAACTCGGACAAACAATCCAAAATTTTTCATCTCCTTTAGTCCGATTTGGCAGTTTGTATATGTAATAGGACTTATTAATTATATAGCTAAATCCAATATTATGAGCACTTATCTCTATTTGTATATGTAATAGGACTCCATGCTGTCCAATATGCAAATAATTGGACGAAGAAAATTCCGAGGACTGTGTGGCCTCGTCCAATTTTGGCAGACAGAGGAATTTTTTGAGTTCAATTATTTTCAAATTGGACAAGCATTGAATCCTGTTACTTATTAATTATATAGCTGCCTCTAAACCCAATATCATGAGCACTTATCTTTATTCTCTGGTAAATTGTCCAATTTCAAGTGTCCATTTGAAGAAAAATTATATAGCTGCCTCTAAATCACATATTGCCAACAGATAGATTTTTCTTTAATTTTGGTTGACTGTCCAATTTTTCTTAAATTGGACACTTGAAATTGGACAATTTACCAAAAAATAGAGATAAGTGCTCATAATATTGGATTTAGAGGCAGCTATATAATTAATAAGTCCTATTAGGCCCAGTTCAGACGTCGAACTTTTGCCGCGTCGAATCTAATAGTTGCATTTTGTAGATGAGAAGTGTGGCTTCTGAACCAAATGAATTTGACAAATTTGATTTAAACTGAATTTTTCAATTTAATTCTGAATCAAATCTGCCAAATACAATAGGTTCAGACGCCGCACTTCTCATTTACAAAATGCAACTATTAGATTCGACACGGCAAAAGTTCGACGTCTGAACTTGGCCTTACATATACAAATTGGACAGTTGACGAAAATTAAACAAAAATCCATCTGTTGACAATATTTGATTTAGAGGCAGCTATATATATAATTAGGATTTTTCCTGACCAGATTTTTGAAAAGAAGGAATGTTTCCATAAATAAATTGATGTTTGTCCGTGTTCTTTTCAGTACGATTGCAATTTAATGATCTTTGTCTGAGTCATGCGTCCATTACGCGAGCTATTATATAACTTGCAAAATCCTAGTAGAGATATTGTAATTTTAATTTTTTTCCAATCAGCCTCATGAGCAAGGCTGTACTGACATAAAAATTGCCCGTTGCTAGGGAAATTTGAAAATACTCTAAAATGCCTCTAAATTGCCAAATCGCTTTTATATTCTATAGTTTATCCTCCTTGTGAGAACTTTCACATTTTAAATCTTGAGATCAAGGTGCATAAAACCAAACATGTGTTTTAGGGATGATCTCGAAATAACCTTTTTATGATTTTTGAATGTCGCAAACGAGCGAAAAATGCAAATAACTTCCGTAGCATACACATTTCTAACTTCCGTATTTCTTCATTTTATGCCAATCCCACATGCTTGACATTGAAGAAAAGATTGTAAATGATATCAATATTGAGGAAACACTTCATTTTGATGAAATCCGCCAAAGATCATAGCTTTTTAAAGAAAACGAAAGTAAAAAGTCCCGTGCATGTGCAATAAAAAATAAAAAATAAAAAGTCAGGTGTCCATCGCTCTACCGGAAGTCAAATGAGGGTCTCAATGGGGTTAAGCGTGAGTCGTGAAACGCTTAAAAAATTAACCGTGAGTCGTGAAAATTCGAAAAAAGTAATCGTAAGCCGTGAATAATTTTTGTAGCGTGAGCCGTGATTTTCGTTTTTTATAGTGCATTTAAGTGATCTAAAGTCTAGGTGAACTTTCCTGGGGCGCTGGGGCGTGAGACCAATGACATTGGAGCGTTGGCTGGTCTTCCTGGGCGAGTTGATTAGGCGTCAGCCAGGCGCTCACTATGTCACTCTTGGTGGTCTTTGTCCAGGCGTCTCAGCAATTCAATTCAAAACGATTTTTTTCTTCATGCTATATCGGAAATTCTTCAAAACGCCTAAGTTAACCGTGATTCGGAAAAATTAACCGTGAGTCGTGAAAAAGCGATTTTTTTAAGCGTGAGTCGTGACTGATACCCCCCCCATTGAGACCCTCTCAAATGGTTCCCGCCAAAAACGCGCGCGCGTGCTTCTATCCCCAAAGCAAGACTCTATTTTGTATAGCAATCTTTGTACAGCAATGTCACTGTACACCTTAAGCACTTTGACCAATTCGTAAAACTGGTCAAATTGCAAAATCTAGCTCTGCTACTATTGAATGCTTTCAATTCAACTTTGAAATTATAATCATACTGAGGATCCTTAACATTTCAGATCAGGTCACGTAATTTTCTTTAGGTTACGTGAGCTTTCCAACGCGAAAATGAAAATTTCAAAATGGGATTATTCTCCGAATGCATATAATCTTTGAGACTTTCGAAAAGCAAATTATTAAAGGAAATTAAATAAAGAAGAGTGCGTTTAGATTTGCTTTCTATTTATCCATGCACAGTGAGAAAATATATTAAATTTTCTTAGTAAAAGTTTAGGTAACGTGACCTGTTTTGTTTGATAACTCCTAAACATCCATCCGCGCGACAAAATTTCTAGGTAGATCTTGAAAAAGCTCCACAGATGTGGATTGGAAACACTGAATTCATTGTTTTGCCTTGTTTTTCTATGGCCGCATTTTACGATGAATTTTTCCGTTCCATTTGTCAATAGCAAATCACGTGACATAACATATGCTTTTGGCACATCAAGTTTAGAAAAACTAGTCAGCCCCTTACATCAGCAAAATTTACAAAATCAGATCTTTGTTACATACGAACTACCCAATGCTTTGAGAGGGATCTAGCCAATCAGCGCGAAGTGAAAATTTACAACTTGTTAGCACCACCCCGAGGGGAGAAAACATAGTGTGACAATACTAACCTGACCAGGGTAGGATACTGTCTATATTTTATAACCCAACGAAAATTAAATAAGATGTGAAACATCTTAAGCTTTTAATTAATAACTTAACTTTGAACCTGAAATAAAGCTGGTCTAAAAGCTATAACGACTAAATGTCCACCTTAAGGTGGCTCGATATAGGTTTTTTTTACCACGCTTCCAAAGACAAAAATCAAACTTTGATTCAAGTCCAATAACTGGTGTAAAAACCGTTTTGGTTGGTCAAGAGTAAGTTGCTCAATCTGTGAAGTGAAAAACGGAAGCATTGTCAATAAAAAACTATATCGAGCCACCTTAACAGATTTGCTAAAAAGTATAAGGTGACCCTTCCCTGTTTTGAGCAAAGCGGATTTACTTTGCGACATATCATTCTGTGAGTCGTTCCTTCGAAGGAGGTCGTTGAATCTAACTTCCAGCCCATAATATTGGGAAATTATCCACTCTAAGCCCTTATTTTTAGCTTTAATTTGCTTACTATGGAAGGGCAATTGAGGCGTTGGCCTGCCCTAACAAGCTTTTGTTCTATGATAATTGGGAAACCATTTCTCAGGATTCGCTTCGGTTTTGATTGAACGTGAAAAATAGCTGGTTCTTAATTCTCGTTGTAAACACAAGTCCCTGTTATACTTATTAAGACTACTCGTAATTGGCGAGAATGAGAGACTTTCCATGAGCTGAGACTTTCCGCGCTAGGATATCTAACAGCTAAGGTTTTAAAGCATACTCTCTATTTTAGACATAAACTTAACTTTGAAGTGTCAAGAGCATTGTTATTGGTACAAGAGATTTTCAGATATTCAAGCAGTGACAGTCTTGGATATGTTTTGAAGAAAAACTCACATATTTCACTCGCAGATATATTGCAACAAGTTTCTTTAAGCGGGCCTGACGAAAGTATGGATTTAAATTCAGAAACTCAGCTACACATTGGTCTGCTTTAGCCTGTGGACGCGTGTAAAGACGATGTGCAGGCTAGTCTGTGGTGATGTGTAGATAATGACAACATTTGAGTGTATGATGTAGGACAAAATCAACAAGAGAAAAGACGATGCGAACCCACAGAACGGAATTCCATCATGTGTTGACTAGAGCGCTAGCTAGCTAGGGTGTTTTCGAGCAGATAAAAACCACATGAAGATGAAATAAAAAGCTTTTATTCACGTGAATATTAGAAGTTCTTTAAACGTTTTATTCTTTGCCCCGTGAGTAATATATTATCATATGTAATACCATGATCACCTCGGGATCGATTGTTTCAGGAGGGACGTTTAATGTCTAACATCCCTCCTACCTGAGAGGAAATTTAGAACTAAATTTCCCTCATTAATGATGTATGAGGGAAATTTAGTTCTAAATTTCCCTCATTACTATTCATGAGGTACAGTCCCTCATATATCAATCATCGGGACGATCGGGACAACTTTACACGCTGTTCCAAAACTCTATAACTTTCTAACGCACCGATACCTCTTACCACTGCACACTCTTACGCGTGTGGGATCTATGCATTCTATTTTGCGCATGAGCATAACGAAGCAAAGAAAGCATTATAAAAAACAATTTAGCTTTCGAATTGATTAACAACCTATAAATACTTGTTCATTGTAAGTATATAACAAAGAAATCTATTTTCAAAAGTCCGCAGAGAACAGGGTTACGCACAATTGGTAAAAGAATTGTATAATATTTTCAAGTTCTGCATGAACAAACAGCGAAGTATATTTTCGTTTATTTCCTCGGTGATCATGGTATTACAAAGTAATACCATGACTTCTTCGGGATATTAGTGATTAAATGTCCCCTCAGCCTCGGGAGGTTTAGTAAAAGTCTTCTTCCACTAAACCTCCCTCGGCTTCGGGGACATTTAATCACTAATATCCCTCAGGGTCATGGTATTACTTATAATAATACATTTACAGGTGAAATTATCACTCTTTGGAAATCATTAAAGAAAAAAGTTTCATCCTGATCAATGAATAAACGTTTTATTTTTTGCTCGTGCGTTCTGAAGCATTACCTCTTCACCATAAATTTCCTTTTCACGGCAAAGTTTATTTCGCCAAATGCAATATTTGGAGTTTCCCTGCAGTTTGTTTATATTTTTGCGCGACACCGCATTGCGGATATGCACGGGCTCAATGTTAACAAGTTTTGAGTTTCGTCATGCATGCGTGGTTACAAAAAACATTAGTTAAAAGAAAATAAAAATAATCCATTCTATGCTAATTACGCATATATGAATATTAGCCTGTGAACAGGCTCTCTGGGGGAGGGGGAGGGGAAGGGAAGGGAAAGGAGAAGGGAAGGGGGAGGGGAGGGGGCGGGAAGAGGGGAAAGGGGAGAGCCTGTAAGCATCCTTTGGAGAAAACCGTTCCGCCCTCAACTAATTAGTATTCAAAGTCACGCAAGAAAGGTCACGGTTGAGTTTTCAAAATTAATCAAAAGTCAAGCTTTTATTTGAATTACAGTGTAACTCATTATTAATTTCTTTTGCAACTTGGACTTTTTTCGCGCTGACAAACGATTTTTTTACAAAGACGAGCGATTGACAAGACAAACTTCAGTCAAATGTACCGGACCGTTAAACATACCTGGCATCTCAAATGTCCCTCAAAACTTGAAATAAATTATCTAGAACGTGGTTTATCAGAGTTTATTCTCCAAGCTTTAGTCTTAAAAAGCTCAGTTGAATAAATTAAACAAATTATCTCCGAAACGTATTACTGTCGGCCGTGAATCATTCTTCGCCTTTTGCAGCATCGAGCGTTAATTTGAAAGACCATTCAATAACTTAAAACATACAGAAACAAAAATCTGAATCAAAATCCTTACTACAGTGGCACTAAATGAACTTCATCAATAACGATGGCCACAATTTGCTTCCCTAGATGACCTGGATTGCCGTTGCGAAGTTCCTTCAGCCATGTTTCCTGGAGGACTTAATTCTGCACTCCGTAGACAAGTTCTGCATCGCATTCGTCGCTTTTGCGTTCTTTTATATCGTCTTCATCTCCAAGTTGAACAGCTTTTATTCATTTCTCTTGATACAGAGTTCTTCTTGTTCAATTCTTCGAACTGTTTACAATCTTTCTTGATCGTGATTGCCTTTTCTGCGACCATCCGTGACCGTCAATCAAAAATTGACCAATCAGAGTCTGATACCAGATTCTGGTATCAGGAACGGTTTTCTCCAAAGGATGCTTACAGGCTCTCCCCTTTCCCCTCTTCCCGCCCCCTCCCCTCCCCCTTCCCTTCTCCTTTCCCTTCCCTTCCCCTCCCCCTCCCCCAGAGAGCCTGTTCACAGGCTAATATGAATATATATGACCCAGGCCTTTTATAATTTATTTGAGAACTTGAAATGGGAGCATTTTTCGGTTTCCGCATTGAAGACATCTTTTTGGTCTCATTTGTCTATTTATTTCTCTTATATTATTGTATATTGATCGTAAATTGCATCATTTGTCACCGGGGTTTTTTATCTTTATTTTTTATTTTCTATTTTTTACTTTCGATCCGCTCAGCATTGTTTATACGTCTTCATTATTGAAGTATTTATAGATCATTTGGTGTTCTACTATACTCGAGGGTTTTTATTTGAGAGGTAGAGGAGATGAAGATTTTTATTGTCAGGTTTTACAGTTTTGACGGACTATTTTGTTTTGATTATTGTTCGTTGTTCTCAATTCACTTGAAGTAGATCTCCAGCCAATTCCAGAATCTATAGAGTAAATATCTCATATCATTATCTAATTGAGTTTGTTTTCTTAGTCATTTGGAGGGCTTTTTACCCCGTATTTCCCTGGTCATTGGGCTGTATTCAGACATTACCCTAGACGTTCGAGGACTGTATACAGATATTGTTCTCTGACATAAACATGGTAGCCAGCCAATCAGCGCGCGCGTTAGATCATAAACATTTTATAATAAATAATAGAGATGAAGAAAAAATGTTAGCTGTAGAGAGTTAACCAATATCAAATGATGTATTTAGCCAATCAGATACATGCTAATTATATCTTTTCCTGTCACAGCAATTAATTGTATTGATCGTGATACTAGCTATTGAAAAAAGTCCCCTTTAGTGACTATATATTATCCAGATTAACCTGTGTAGATATTTGTCTTTTGCTGCAGAATGTGGTGAAAAAGGTATACCTTGAATCACACCAATCATGAAGGTAAGTTCAGTTAGAAGCAAACACTAAAAGCTTGCTTCCACGAAGTGGTAACTCTAGCAGAAAGAATAACTCTTTGGTTTTAGTATCCCCAAGGAAAGGAAACAAAAGAGCTAGTAGTCCAGCAACCTTGGTCACTAATGCGTACAAACATAAACAGGGACCAACGAAATCAGTGCAAGATAAATATAGTACCAGTTGGTGCTAAGCGGTGGTATTTCTGACATTTTGTTTGTACTTCTTTTTTCTTGTTTTTTCATCAGTTGATTATTGTAGCTTTGTTGGTCGCAGTGGCCATGGGAGTCTTTGAAGCAGATGCAAAAACCTCGAAAATAAAAACCAATCGTGTCAAAGTCGCCCCAAGCATTTCTCCCATTCGGCAAAGCACTCCAACACCTCGACGTCGAGCGTGCAGCTTACAACGAAAGCAAGGAGTCCCAAGCATTCTACAAAAGCAAAAAATACTACAGTCAAGCAAGGTCCGTCTTGTCAAAGTATCCGGAAGGATTTTGCAGGTGTTAAAGAAGAAAGGCACCATAACGGTTTCCACTGGCAAAAATGCACGCGGAATAAATCGCCTTTGCTCCGAGAAGTCCGTGACACAGTACACCTTGGCCTCAGATACTGCAGACTTTGCTTACACCACCAGTGGCGTCGAATGCACTAGTAAAACCGCTTTATTCTGTGCTATCAAGCTGGCCGGGAAGCCCATCAAAATTGGTGAATGTGTTCAGAAAACTGAAGCTGCCATTACTGTTGAAGTCATCAGAGACTGCAGTGTCAAGAGAAAAACAATTCCTATTGGATGCGCTTGCCAATGCAGGCCTTTTTCGAATTTTGTTGGTTAAGTTTGGAAATCATGCAGAGTTTGTGATTTTTTAGGTCAAAAACATTGAACGTTTCTAATTAGCTAAGAAAATAATCGTAATCGCAAAACGAACAACAACAGACAGCAACATTATTGATACATAAATCTTTTCAGAGTCCTTCAGTAAGATTTCTTTTTCAAAGTTGCAAAGAGTAATGATAAACCCACGACCAAATTTTTATGTTGGAAATTTTGAAGCTGTACTGACTCAGAATATGAGTTATTATTGTAAATAAACCTAGTTATTACTTAGAGCTCTAAGAACTGTAGAACTTTCCAGACGTCTCGGTGTGTAAGCACATAAGAATTTAAATAACAAATTTTAAAGTTTTTATGCTTAGTAATTAATCAATAAAATGACACAAGACATGGTGCGTAACTCGCTTCCTTATACACCTATTTCAAAAAAGGTTGTCGTACGAGAGGTCTCAAGCCTACGCGACTAGACCGAAAAGGAGTATGGGTAGTAGCAAAACTTCACTTTATTTTCCGCTTTGGTATTGACTTTAGCATCTGTAAGTGAAGTTCTGCAGTGTATAAGGTCAAAGCAAGCTGAATTCGAGTAATCGTGTGTATTTTTTGTGGTTTTAAGCTGTTTTATAACTTTAGTAATTTCTTCCCATACTCCCTTTCGGGTGAGTCGGGTGAGTCGCGTAGGCTTGATAACGACAATGTTTATTGAAATAGGTGTATATAAATCATTATCATCAATTTTTGACATTTTGACTTAAATGCTGATAAAATAATCATTCAATTCCGCGGCAAGACTGATTGGTGTCCAACCGTTGTGGTTTCATTAATGTCACCAAGAACCTGTTATTGCAGAGTCATGACGGTTTCCAAAAATAAATGGAAAGTCAAAAAAGTCGAGGTTTTGATCGAAAAAAAATTGGATCCATATTGTTCAAGCGTGACATTATAAAAATTGAATATAGAGGGTTTGACACCGTTTATATTTCACATTACTCAGTTAACTGAACGACATTGTCGCGGCTCTTATTGTATGATTGAGTCAGTTTCAAACAATTATATTAAATGAGGCGTTGATGATCTTCGGAATTATCAATCGTGAGGAAGTGTTATTGGCCGTGTTCATTGAAAGTTTTTTAATAAAATAATTGGGATAGTACGTGCACTGTGACTGTCCAGAAACACGCTTCGAATTTGTGGTAAATTTGTGCGCTTGTCAGTTATTTTATAAAAGAAGTAAAAACTGTTTTTCTGTGTCTGATAGCCTGATCAAAACACTTGTGATGTTGGGAGAACACTCGAGAGCTCGTGCTTCCACTGCGCTCCCTCCCGTTCTCCCAACATCACGCGTGTTTTATTTCTTAAATCATACATTGTCTGTGTGGAGAATGATTGGACTGTACTAACCTAGTATAGATAATAACTAACAGCCAACACACTGACGCTGGCTCGTTTTTGCAGATAAGGCTTTGCTTGCGCTTACAGGTAAGCATCAGACCGCTGAAACATTGCTGGTACGCACTGATAGTTCGAATTATCTGTAGGCTCTCTGGGGTGGATCCAGGATTATTTTCAAGAGGGGTGCACCGTCTTAGGAGGGGATACGCCATCATATAAACTGGAAACTGCGGCAAAATATCGAGAAAAAAGGACTCAAAGTCGTCTCAGGAGGGGGTATCTGATAGAGATACTGAACTTAACAGTGTATAACAAGACGCTCACTTGAGCGTTTACTCAGGCTACCAATACACCGTTTGATACACGACTGAGAAGACAGCTGAAATACTATGTGTCAAAACAACATCACGAACAGTTTAAAACTTTGGATGATAGAAGTTCTAGCTGATTGTTGGGTTCAAACAGCTGCTGAATCTGATTATCTCAGAGGCGGATCCAGCTATTTTAAAGAGGGAGTGCGTTTTTTGATGCTAGCCAAAATGGTCTGTAGTCAGCTATGGGAATCCGATCACGTGCTGCCGATTAAAGACCGTTAAAGGAGCACTCCAAGTATTCCGGCCTCAAAACGATAATATATTGATGGTAAACTTACAAATCATGAGCGCGTGTGATTTTTCCCGCCACCACAGGCTTCCCGACCCCAAAACGATTAAAGAAGCAGGCGCGCGTGGTGTGCTGGTTTTCCCGCCACAAATACAACACAGCCTTCCCGACCCAAAAACGATTGATGAAAAACGTTAATATTTGAGAAAAGCTTTCACCGTCGTCCAAAAGGAGAAATAAGTAGAAAATTGGGAAAACTTCCAATGGAGGGGCAACAATTTTGTTTGGTTTTTGTCTCCTAGCTTTGCAACACAGGAAGCCTACCCAAACACAACAAAATTCTCAGTTGTTAAATTCCCTATAATCCCTAGCCAGAAACTTCATAATTCATTTCTTTGTGAATAGAAAATCTATTGTGTTTAATATTCCTGGGTTGACGTCATCTCATTTGCATTTTCTAATTTTGAATGCTTAATTTCTCTGAAAGGAAATGTCTGTATCAAGAAATATTTAACAAGGCAGATTTTCTATTTACAAAGAAATGATTTATGAAGTTCCTGGCTAGGGGTGATATGGACTTTAAGCACATACTGAAATGAGAGAAATCTCAAATGTGCTACTTTCATCCAGGGGTGGATCCAGGAAATTCGGATAGATAGTCCGGAACCAGTCCGGTTCATATCCAGTTTTGGTGATATTATCTGAGTTGTAAACAGTATTGCTTCGGCCAATCAAAGTTGAGGAAATGTGGTTACTATAACAACTGTCAACTTTAATCACTGACGAACAGCACACTTATTACATTCAATTGAAAAATTCCATGTTTATGCCTGCAGTTAAATTCAAGCATATTTTTACAATAACTTCTGTTTTGTAAAACTCTCTACCTCTGTCGACTTGCCTTGACTTGCCTTGACTTGTTCTCGTGTTAATTTTAACTATTTTGATTTTGCCGCGGCGATTCCATCGCTACTGAGAATTGATTAAATTCAAAATAAAGGCGAAAATAGGATTGAGATAATTGAAAACTTTATTTTATCACATAGAGCACTGAAAAGGCATGTAACGAAAGTTTTAGCAAGTGCACTGAAATTTATACCTCACTCTGGGCTCTTTCTCATGCAGAATATCCCTATCCTTGATATACACATATACAGCCTTGACACATAGAGAAACTTCTATGTAGACACATAGACACCTAGATACACTGATGCCCATCTGCCTAGGGGAACCCCTCTCCTCAGTCCCCCTCTTCTCGAACAGGAATCCCACAGGAATCCCACAGGAATCGCAAAGAGAAAAAGAGAGATGCCTGCGGAGGAGGCTATACCACATAAAATGTAAAATGATATTTCTTTTTATCATCATTAATTGAAATACACTTACACATCTGGGTTTTGATAAAAAAGAAGTTCGAGTTCTTTCACGCATGTGTCTGAGACTTCACAATGTGTCAAATGGTATGTGTTTGTGTACACTTCTCTATATGTCAATATTTAACACTTATTGACTGGGACCGAGGGAAACAGTATGTTTTGTGGTCCCGAGGCGGAGCCGAGGGAAACATTGGCGGTCGAGGGACCACAAAACATACTGCTTTCCCGCGAGGTTCCAGTCAATAAGTGTTTTGTTATATACCAACTGTCAAAGAACAAAATAAAAAGCAAAACGTCGCTGCCTGCAGTTAAAGTTTTTAATCAAAACTCACACAAAACTGACCTTTTTTCACACAGTTTTTCGGAGAATTGTTGCAGCTCTTTTGATGACATTCCTGGTTAGTTATCATCTTTTTCTCGGAATAAATGTTGTATATTCAGGTCTTAAAAGTTTGGCAATAAACACGAGTTTTGCCACATGCAAGTCCGAATGAATGAATTTGTATACGCGCGCTGCCCAAAACGTGCCTTCAAAGCTCAATCAACTTCCGATTTTGTTATTACCGGTCAATAAAACTCACTGTTGCCCGCTGAGAGTTGTTGCTGGGGAAACAGCAACATTTGTTGACGTTCACGTGATGCGCTCTCGCCCAATCAGAGCACGGAAAAAATTGACTTTGACAGTTGGTATATAACAAAAAAAATTGTTTACAGCTAGTTTGTGCTAAGGGTGTATATGAGGATAACAAGTACATGAAATAAGTTTTTTAATAATAATGAGTCTCTGAAAAACATTTCATGGCATACAAAATATATATTATGCACTCTGTCTGATGTTCCAAATTAATGATCTGAATATGTCTTTAAAATATGTCCATATAGTAATAGACCACATTGGCGTCAGTGTATAGGGTGTCCATGTACAAGTGTCTATGTGACAGTATATACAAAAGTGTCTATGTGTCAAGGGTGTATATGTGTATATCAGGGTTCTCCTAGGCATATGTGCACCACCAGTGTACACACTGTCCATGTACAAGTGTCTATGTGTCTATATACAAAAGTGTCTATGTGTCAACGGTGTATATGTGTATATCAGGGTTCTCCTAGGCATATGTGCACCACCAGTGTACACACTGTCCATGTACAAGTGTCTATGTGTCTATATACAAAAGTGTCTATGTGTCAAGAGTGTATATGTGTATATCACGGTTCTCCTAGGCATATGTGCACCACCAGTGTACACACTGTCCATGTACAAGTGTCTATGTGTCTATATACAAAAGTGTCTATGTGTCAAGACTGTACATGTGTATATCAAGGGTTCCCCTAGGCATATGGGCATCATCATAGGGTGTCTATGTACACATGACTATGTGTCTATATACAAAAGTGTCTATGTGTCAAACACACATATACAAAGATATACACACCCATATGTATAAATGTAATACATGTGTATAGGGTATACATGCTGTATAGGTACATATATACTAAGATAATGATCAAAGGTGGTGATCAAAGGTTAAATACCATGAGCCAATTTTAACATTTGATAGGGACCCCCCACAGTAAAGCATACGGTCTGCTTTAGGGACTACCCCCGGTAATGGTCAATCACACGAAGAGTGACCGAAAAACTTTCATTAGCACCGAAGTCATTGTCGGGTAAAGATCGGCTTTCACGAGTTCAGGCCATGACAAATTATTCACAACCGGTAAACAAAATTCAATCAACACACCAAAATGGACACCCAAACAACAATAGGGGAATCGTTGATACGATACAGATGTATAGAGGTAGATTCAGGATAGGGATATACTGAGAAAGAGCCTCTGTAGCTAACTTTGAATTGTTGACCTTTGGCCGTCAGTCTGTCACGACAATTCGTGACTCTTGCAACAATCGAAAATACCGGGCGAAAATATCGTTAAAACCTACCCAAAAATTCTTGAGCAGCTTCAAATCTTTATCTTTACGATAGCGATTGTCCAAGAATCCTAAATGAACTGATTTTGGCCATCCAAACAGATCCAAGGACTCGAGATTCTTAATTGACTAGCAAATAGTTCTGCCGTCCTCAAATATAGACACCTTCACTTTTCGGCTGCCCCCGAACGAAACCATCACTGTCTTGCGCAAAAACTCAAATCCTCAAATCCTTTCAGAAAATCATGGCAAACATTTCTTTAAAAGCGCGGAAGATAGTAAAACCTTCGAATTAGTGTATAGTGACAACGATATTTTCATTGCTTCAGTGAAAGACTCGTAACTTGAACTTAAGCTCGTTCATATGACGTCTTCAAAGCTTTGTCTGTCATTGAAAAGACACCACGGGATTCCTTTATAACAATAGGCTTCACAGCTTGAAAAGTGTTGTGGATATGCATTGCCATTTCAAAGAAATAAAGGAAATTATAGAGACAACTTCATCTTATTTACACACACCATTTTGTCACGCCAGTTATATCAACTTCATCTTATTTACACACACCATTTTGTCACGCCAGTTATATCACCAAAAACAATAATGAAAAAAATTGTCAGTTTTAATTTGTAGAGAGTTGTGTTTTGGTTGGAAAAAAACTACCATTCTTTAAATCTTTTCACTGAGGTTTTCATTTCATACTGCACAAATTGTCGGGGGGGGGGGGGGGGGGAGGAAGGAACCGGGCTCCCTGTGAGCCGGCCATATTATCATAATTCGTCTTGGAAGAGTGCCACTTGAACACAATGTTGTATCGCTTCAGGGAATGACATTTGCTTTTACCCACCAGTCGCTTTTAAATGATGGAAAACCATCACAATCAAATGTCTTGTAGTTCATGATGAGCACCTTTTTACTCGTGCCCAGGCCTTTAGGCCGGGAACGAGTTATAAAATGCGAATGTTTCTTATTTTCCTATGTTCGTCTCCAGCGACCTCTGATTGGTTAAGAACGTAAAGACAATGCCCTTCATTCATCACCTTTAAGCGACAGCGACCGCAAGCCGGGAACTTTAGGAATGCAAGATGGCCGACTTCAAAGAAAATAGCTTTCAGAGACAGGCCTTCCCTGCAGTGGAATAATGTAATTTGGGGCTTTTAACTCGAGATATACCTATATACTTATATGAGCTTCAGAATGGGCTGTTATTTTGAGCTTCATCTCCAATACTTTTAAGAAATATCGAATTCTAAATGGAGTACTTGAAAGGAAGCGGCCCGCGATAAAGACTATTTCCTACGGGCTGGGAATCTACGAATTTCTCATCCTGCATGTTGCTAAACAAACATACATAGGAGCAAGTCAATTATATTCCTCATTCAAGCATTCAAGAGATCTTGAGAGGTTTTTGTAGTGAACTTTGATTTAATATCGGAATGGCATGAAACTAGATTCCATTGACCTTGTATTTCGCGTTTGGTCACGTAACGTCTTTTATTCATATATATAACATCCGAAACATGAATGAAAAAATACACGATTTGTTATTGCGTCAAATATGCCGTTGTAGAAGTCTTTACAGCAAACAATTTGGAGCTTTTAGCAGTTCGAATTCTACCAGAGACTGTCCTCGGATGATTTCAGATATATAAAAGTCAAGACTATTTTGAGGAAGAATTTCTAGTTGTAGCTGCAGGCTAGAGATTCGCGTCACCGAAATTTTACAATTTATTTCGCCTCAGTCAGTTCTGATTTCTTTAATTTACATTCGGCAAGAAATAAGTGCGTCTACGGCTTGGCTTTTTATTAAGTTTCAAATCTTGTAATCGACTGACTGTATACTTTGAGACGTATATTGAGGCAGTAACTAAATACGCCAGATAGAAGTTTAAAGTTATTTATCGTTTTGATCTAAAGCAACAGACAGTCAGGAGCCAGTCCGAGCACGGCTGTGACCTCAACAGTACAAGTCTGAGCTATGACAAGTGACCGTTAATTGCGTTACACTACCGTAACGTCTAGTACGTGAGATTATATATTATTAGCGATATTTTGCTGCACACACAGAGAGAAACTGTTTTATATTTGTTCGGGTAGCTTCTCCTTGCTGTTTGTGGGGCTACAACCATAAAAACAAATACCCTGAAAACGTAGCTTAATTGTTTATGTAATTCGAACTAAAGTGGTCGAGGCCTCACCAAATCTCTCATTTTATTCATATATAAAACATTCGAAACATGAACGAAAAGATACACGATTTGTTATTGTGTCAAATATACCGTTGTAGAAGTCTTTACAGCAAACAATTGAGATATATAGTGAAATAAGAAGTTGAATAAACTGGTATATTTTTGCCTGTTGGAGATATTTAATACCCATGCATGATAATAGAAAAGGGCAAACACTAGTTGTTGACAGACAAACTGACTAATCAAGATATTTTTTTAGTTTAAGCCGATTCAAAAAAGGTCATTATGTTACGGTTAGCTATTTCCCGGAATGATGAAGAATGCGTGAAACGGCTCGGGAAGAGTACGAACGGAGCCGGTCATTGGAGCCTCTCAAAAGGGCACGAGTGAACGCACGTGTGCGTCTAGTTTACAATTAAGACACACAAGAAACTTTTTTATCTTCTTGTTTTTCTCGTGGTAGTGGTTATTGTAATCTGTTCTTTGGTACTTTGGATTGATCCATCTTACTATACGAATACGTTGTATCTACAATGCCATTGGTATTCAAACTGTAGCCTTGAGAATTACAGTCTAAAACGAAATTTCTGCAACACTACTCAGTTTGACGAAGGATTAATGTGTCCTCCTTTATACACAGAAATAGGAGGTAAGTGTACATATAATGGCACGAAGGCAATGTGTACGGACGTTCGAACATCATCTCCGCATTCTCTCCGGCAAGCACAGCTCGCCCTCACTAGACTATTGGCAACCTTCAATCTTATTGCAAAAAAACATGGCATCAAATACTGGCTTACAAGAGGAACATTACTAGGAGCCGTTCGTCATAATGGTTTCATCCCTTGGGATAATGATGGAGACATCGAAATGACTCTAGAAGATTATGAAAAATTCTTTCGATATGCAAGCCGCGATCTACCAGGAGATATATTCTTTCAGAATAGCGAGACTGATCTACATTTGAGACCCAAAGGAGGTCCAAAGGTATACCTAAGACAAAGGTATGGAGATATCGGTGTATACCGACCATTATTTAATCCCAGACTGCGAGATACTAACAGTTGCTATAATACTGCTTGAAACATCATCCCCAATGCAAATGGCACGATGGATTAATGATAGATATGATTGTTGAAAAATCAGTGTCTTCTCGTACTTTTCCTTTGAAATCAGCTTTGTTTGAGGGGCTACGTTTTCCAATCCAAAATAATTGGAAATTTTATTTAGTTAATAGATATGGTAAATACTTTATGCAAATGCCACAGAAAGGAAGCAAAAACAGATATTCGGTAGACATGGCCGATCCAGTTCATAGTTGCGAAGATCTGGCGAAGAAACAGTCACGAAAACAGTAGTTCGTGATCGTGAAGGATGATTGTTGACACATGCAGCTGAGTGCTTGTGAATGAATGATAACAAAGCCCTATGTTTTGATTCAGTGGTTGGTTAAAGTGGCTCGAAATGAATAATTTCTAGTCAACACACAACACGTGTGACACACAAATTTAAATAACAAACGTTTTTCGAAGATCGTTCCTTCGTAGGAAAACCATTGTGAAAACAAAGCAATTTTCCGATGTTTGGAAAAGGTAATACTTTCTGGGTTTAGAGAGAGAACAATAAAGGTTAATTCCTATCAGATCCTGTTGAAGTGTTGAAGAATGCAAGATGTGTTGTCTGATGGAGTATCTAAGGAATTCCAATTTTTTTTTTTTTTTTTTTTTTTTGCAAATAGGTTGTGTAGTGATTGTCAGAAGCATAAGAAACACTGGGGTAGTGAAAATATTGATTTATTACTAACATAATATTTATTAAATGATATTAATTGGCAATTTTGGATCATTTTAATGAAAATATTTACACGGAATTCATGTTTTCTTTTAAACAGTCTAATGTGAAACTTATTTTCAATGAAATATATCAAACCTGAGACTGTATATTATTGTTAACAGGTCTAAGAGAAGATGTGTTAATACTGAGTGTATATTAAATTCATCTTGATTTGTACAACGTACATGTCACAGATAAAATTCTTACTTGAAGATCCATTGTGCTTGAAGGTACATTTTGGTTTGTCATGATATTATTTCAGTTATTCTGGACTTCATATTTAAAGGAAGCGTTTAGAAAAAGAAGTGTTTATGTGAGGTGTTTATGTTGAAAACAATTAGGCATGAAACTTCAAGAAGCACACATGTACCTTGAGGGCCCGGGGGGGGGACTCCTATATATAAGAGGACGGGGATGCTCGTCGGAAATTTTGAGAATGACCCCTAAAAGGTACCTGAGTGGGAGTGGCAACAATTGATTTCTACCCCTAAAAGGTACCAATTCAAAAGCAACAATAAAGAATTAAAGTAATGAAACACTTTGTTATCAGACTTATTTATGTGCTTTGAAGATTCAATTCAGATCATCGAAATCGTCCCTTTCATGCTTATTTTAGGTAGTTTATGTACCACAAAACAGTCCCTAAAAGGTACCAGCTATGTCTCTGGTAGTCCAATTAAGTCTGAGACGTCACCCTAAAAGGTACCAGATTGCAGATTTTGACCCCTAAAAGGTACGACGAGCATCCCCGTCCATTTACGATCGGAGTCCCCCCCCCCCCCCCGGGGGCTTGAGGGTGGCCTCTACAGTATAAATCCCTTGCATGTGAATCAAATATTTTGAAACCTGCAGTACCATTACAATATATGGCAACAGCTGTGCACCCAACTGTTAACACAAAATTGGTGAAATTTTCAGACAGAAGTGACCTCAAAGGCTCTTTGTAAAGAAGTGCAGTATTGATATCCTTCTATTGCAGTTTCTTGATGTATAGTACCGGTGTAGCTTTCACTATATTGAAGTTGATAGTCAGTATATTCAACATTGGTGGTAATTCTGTCTGCATTAAAAATGACTGTCTGGCTAATTGAGACAAACTTGAATACAACTGATTTTCTATGCTCATTATTGATACAAGGTCATTGGCAGAAGTGATTCCTTGTTTGTTTTTGTAAATCAAAGAGCACAAACTCATTGCAACACATTGCTGCCCTGCATTTTGTCCAAATACCAGGGTCAACATTCACTGGTGTAGAACCAGGGTTTTTCCTCTATCTATACTCAGCTTAAATTTACAATAATTGGCTACCTGGCTTTGACTCTTGTAAAGACACATCACTCTGTTACAAGAAAACAGCGAACGGCGTGTGCGTTTGTATGTGGTTTGAGCGTATTAGAAATAACAGTATTCGTATATACTTCCACCAACGACACCTTATCCGCCATCTTTATTTTTTACGCATGCGTCCTTTGAGTTTGACTTCACGCATGTGCCTCGAATGTCAATTTGTGACTGAAAGAAAACGAAGCCGAATGTCAGCCTCCTACGGAAGCCTCGGTAATAACTTTTTAAATCGCCTGGATACCCCTAATTTTTCTTTTTGCTAAATTATTAAGTAATAATGGCGAAGCTAAGATTCTGTAAGATTTTTTATATACTTTCAAATTGAAAGATAATAGGAATATCTCACATTTTATATTAAGTCATCATGGACTAAAAAAGCCTAAAGCCAAGTAAATGTTATTTTTAAAAAATGCTCTTTTCAGTTTTCATGGTTTTCACAGCATTGACCAGTAAGAGCCATTGTGCCTAAAGTGTTTTGGCATTTTTGAACATATGGAGAACTTAATTTTTTTTCTTTGCGTCAGCAGAATATTTATTTTTCGCAACATTTGACGACGTATAACTCAACTGAAATGCATAGTAAACCCAATTTTTTTCTTAGATTCTAACAGCCTATAAAGAGTTCTTTGATATAATACCCATATAGTTTCTTGGGAAAAACGTACCTTGACATATTAGTATGCACCGTCCTTAATGTTGACCTTGTTGTCAAAGAAGAGTCAACTTTTTTACAGTACGGAGATCGAGATTATTTTTCATGTGGCACTTTCGCTGAACCTTTAGCATGCTTTTCACTTTGGCGCTCTATCAAACTTATATCTTTAAAAAGACGTGATATTCCTGTGGCCTACTTAACAATGTATTTGGAATAATATTTCCAAAATTTTCTTCAAATCGAATAAGAGGAACATTTTAAAATCCAACGCCAAAGCCGCAACAAAACTCACCCAGAAACCGGCAACTCATTGCGTTCCATCTTGTGACAATTTTTTTGGGGGAGAGAGCTTTTTTTGGGGGGGGACTAGTTTCAGCAGTCGTTTACACACACCTTGGCAGGAGTATTTTTACAATAATTACTGGAAATAACTTTTTTTGGCTTTTGAGAAAGATTGTCCTAGCCTACGTAGCCTCGTTCTCAAGGGAAGGAGAGGGAAGGGGCAGATGGTTTTTGGTATCGCCCATGCACTCGAAAAGACTAACAATTTACTATAGACTAACAGGATGTGGAACTAGAGCTAGGACATGTCAAATTTCAACGATTCTCACAACGGATTACGAGTATGGAGAATATATCTTAACTTGTCAAATTTAGCCGCGTGTTACCCTCGGAGCCTGGGCTTTGTTATGCGTTATGCTAGGTTTCGTTAATAATTATGTGGGAGAAACGCTCGGATCGTCGGTCCCGTAGGGGGGGGGGGGGGGGGGGGGGGGGGAGGGGCGAAAATAAAACTCTGGCAACCAGGGGGGGGGGGGGGAAGGGAGCGAAATAAAACTCTGGCACCCAGGGTAGCCGCGTGTTGGTCCTTTTTCAGTCAAAACTCCTGAGCCCAAACTGATTAGCGGTTGCAAAAAAAAGTCGGTAAATTTGTAAACGTGTCTTGTACTCACGCAATTCACATCTGTTCGGGGAAATTTGGGGCTTGTCAATTCTAATAATAATTTATAACAACCCAATGGTCTTTTTTTTGATACAGCAAACTATCTGATATTCGTGAAGTTGGCAAGAGAGTTGCTAGAACAATAACCACTATGCAAAAAGCTTATATTCCAGGGTCTTGTGTGTTATTAGTTTTTAAGATAAAATTTGTGAGTAACATCTTTCTACCGGCATCTAACGTGTTCAGGCTGGGGGTTGTAGGCAACCCCCCCTTTCTTCTTCCGCATCGATCGCCCTTCGCCCCCTTCTCCCTCCTCCCCCCTTCCCCCTTCCCCCCCTCTCCCTCCTCCCCCCTTCCCCCTTCCCGGTCCCCCTTCCCCCCTTTCCCTTCTCTTACGTTCCATGTTATGAAGGCTGAGGCTGTCTTTGATTTTATTGCTTATCACGGCATGTTCACTTGCCTGTTGTATGCTAGGAACAGCAAGAGTACTACTTCATTTGATGTTAAATCTCAGTAGAAATGTTTCAAAGCTTTCATGTGTGTTTTACAATGTATTTCAGTCTTGGAATGTGATTTGCAGCGTGTATTATATTATGCTACTTAACTGCGGTCAACGTTTTGAAATAGGTATTACATATACGGAGTGATTTTCTTGATATAACAGTTCTTACAGATGTTGATGGACAAATGTTTGAGAATGAGGTGTTGTTGACTGCGCAGCTCGATCAATCTGTGAGGGGGCATGATTCTTCAATAAAATACACATGATTAAAGCCCCAATTACACGACAACCTTTTTATATGACACGGCAGCCCTAAATCTTGGGTTTATCTTGGTGTAAAAACCTCCATTGTTTCGTCCTATTCTAACACTTCATTTCTTTTGAATACGTACTTTGTTTTTGGCTGTTGTAGTTAAAATTTATGTACAATCATCGATTATATTGAACATCAATTTTATCTATATTTAACATTTAAGGAGCGATCAGTTTTACCTTTTTGGCTATTATGACGTCAGTAGTGGCTTTTACACCGAGGATTCCTCCTAAATCTTGGTACGCAGGTACATTAACTTTGGAAATGTGGTGCGCGTCTTTATTTAGTAAAAAATCGGAAGCCTTTACTGACTGTAAGCAAAACAGTTCTAAGGATAACGCAAACTGACTATTCTCTAAACTATAACAATGATAATTACGGGGCCATGCCAAATATAATCGCGTGCTTAGACTTATATTAGGAGGAACCGTGCCATAATTAAAGTTGCTGTGTAAATGGGACTATATATATATGATACATCCTCTAACTATTACATCCTGGCAAGCTAGCATAATTTTTATAGACATCAGTCTTATTCCAAAAATACTTGGAATGGAGCTTTGTTGGCTCCACCCATAGAATAAACTATCTTTTTATTTCCATTTGGTTTGGTTTGCCATGCACCATAGCTGTCTGCCTCGTGTGCTTGTTCTTTAAAACTCTTGAAGACGTCGCTAACCTTTTCGTTTGGGTTACTAAAGGGGTCTGCGTCTCTTATCTGATTTGAAAGGACAGAAGAAAGTTAGGTTTTACGGACAAAAAATAACAAAGCAAGGAAGGCTTAATTCGTGCGCGACCTTCATGTGGGCGAGTGGCCCATGGTTTTACTTCTGTTGTTATACAGGCGCTCTTATCAATCGACGGGTTTCACTCTCTTAATATTATGGTCTCTTGGTAATGCACGCTCATTAGCAGTAATGGTCTGTTGTTTTCAAACCAAGGTAATATAGGCGATACGGAGTCTGCGTATGTTGCTTGTGCTTATGCTTATGTCACTAGTGAAAAGACAAGCACTGCTAATGAGCAGTACTAACATTACTGAGTCTGTGTATGTTGCTTGTGCTTATGCTTATGTCACTACTGAAAAGACAAGCACTGCTAATGAACAGTACATTACTGAGTCTGTGTATGTTGCTTGTGCTTATGCTTATGTCACTACTGAAAAGACAAGCACTGCTAATGAGCAGTTAGTACTAATGAGCAGTGCTAATGAGTCAGTGCTAATGCCGAGTTTGTGTATGTTGCATGTTTGAGCTTGTGCTTGCCATAATGTGAGCTAGGCTTTAGCGAAGCAGCGGGCGAGAGAATAACGGATGGAAAATAAGAACATAAATATGTAAATAACAAAACAAATCCAAAACAAACAAGCGCACAAAACAAAAACAAAACACCTTTAATTTACCTCAGCCAAAAATTTGTTAGTAAAGACAGGTCTTGCACTGAAGACAACCAGCAGCCATTTGTCTCCAAACTTGAATGTCAGAAAACCTTCTGTGCCGTAACCAATTTCCAGATTTTTGAAGTCTGTGAAATATAAGTAATAAAACGTCAGAATACAAATGTAATTCAACTGTTTTAACACGAAAACAAAGTGATGATTTCTTTTTTTTTTATTTTCCTAACTTCTTTGTTATAGTGAGTCTACTGAGACGGAGGGAAACTAAAAGACCAAGAGTATATCCTCGAGGAAACGAGAGATCGACCTGACAAACTCAAATCACATGAGCTGCCTCGTCCAGGAATCGATCCCGCGGGACCACAGAGGTGACAGACACCAGCACTCCTATTTCTTCCCAAACTCCACCTCACCTCACAGATACCCCCAACGTTCGTCTACCTTGGATAAATTTGAACTAATTTCTTTCAATTATCTTACTGGGTGAGAATTGTGTGCCCGTAAATGTAATGACCACAGTTTCTTCTTTCTTTATGGTAAATGGCGGAGGTGCGTCCATCTTTGTACCAGTCATCATGTACCACTTTGGCTCTGTTAGTTCACAGTTTTGGGGACAGTTGTTAGTTATGGAGAGAGTTACAGCTGAACCCAAGTCCACTGCTGATATGATTTCCTTCATAAGTTTGCCAACATTTGAGACGGCAGAGAAGGCGGTCTTGAGACCTGACTCCCCACTCGGTACGTCGCTATAGCTATCACCATATATGCCTAAAAATGTCCAAAATACCTTTTTAAGGAATTCGATTTGAAGGTGAATGGGGGCTACTCATTACTCAGTTTTATTGGTGTCCTTTAAGTCGCTTAGGCCTAGTTCAGACACCGTATTACCAGGTTACGCATCGCGGCCGTTACAACAGTTTTAGAAATTAGCTTAATATTGATTGGCCGTTGACCGGCCAAGAAAAAATATTTTCAACTTAAAAATTTAAATTTTAAAAGGTCTTATAACTAAACGATTTAAGCAGTAATTCTTGTCGTTTGCTATGAAACATGCGTTATTCTAGACTTGTAGCAGAGGTACTTTTGATGACGATTTTAAGATGCGCGCGCAATCTTGAGAACAAGGGCTATTGTGAGGCAGCTGATGGATGGATTACAATTTATTGACATGGACTCTTCTACCTGTAAATAACAATTATCGTTACAATATATATTATTATTCATTCAAAATATATACTCGTTTCTGATTGGCTGAAGACTCCTGGTCAAATTTACATCATTGCCCAGGGCGTCACGTCCTTAATTTTTATGGTTGTACTCTGACGTCATGCATCGTCCTACAATTTTTGTTTGGTTGTTCTCTGAGACACGCATCGTCCTACAATTTTTTGGCTGTACTCTGACGTCACAGCGCGTCTGTTTAACGGGTAAAATAATGGCTTCAAACACAAAATAGTGAAGACTGAAAACTCTGTTATATTTTTCATTTGCAAAAATTTAAGAAAAAAAAATTTAAGAAAATGAATTATTGTTTTATATTTTTCTACGATGTCTTTTGTTTGATTCTTTTGGCACCTAGCAACTTGTAAACACCGTCTTACGTAATAATCCAGTAAAGAAAAAAATCGGTTTAATCATGCTCTTTTGTTATATATGTTGAATGAATAATTATATATGTTGAATAAACAATTATGGATTGGGCTATCGTATGATATGAAGACAGCCATCTCAGCCTGTATGATATGAAGAGTCTTCATATCATATTCAGCCCCATCCAATAATTGTTTATTATGAAAATCTTTACCATCTTCATTTTCCTCAAGCGCAAGCATGTCCCGATATGAAATTTGGGGTACACTGGAATCGATGAACATTATCCTAGCAATTGAACAAGTACAAAACAACAATATAAATATGTTCAATATATGATAAATTGAATAATTAGAAGGACGACATCATATATGTTCAATATATGGCTACATTTTGTTTCCAAAGGTTGAAATTTCTCTTTTAAGATTAGTTTCAGTTGGTTTATAAATATTATATTTTTTCATCTCATTTAATTTTACTTCCTTTAAACAGAAGAAAGGGACACCACAACCGCTAACAGCAATTACTGTGGGCGGAGGATCAGTGCAGTATTGCTGGCTATAGCCCTTCCACTTTCTGCGCAACCTAGTAAAATGTTCTGTTTGAAAACGTTTTTGACTGGATAGTCTACTTTATTTTCAAAAGCTCGAGATCTTTCTGTAAACAGCAATTGAAACTCATTGAGGTGACGTACTAGTCAAAATCAGATTTCATAAATATGGATGCAGCGTCAAATAATTGCCATTGGTTGTCATAAATGTATAATTACTTACCCCAGCAAAAGTAAAACTAAGTTGATTCTCATTTTCTCCAGTCTAGTGAGAATAAAACACATTGTAATTACAAGTAATATTACACGATCCACACAACTTTTAGTTCAATATTATTATGGCGTTAATAGCTGGCGTAATGTAAAAAAGCATGGCACGCGCGGCTGAAAGAAATTTTATATATGGAAAGAAATGTTCTGAGTTCTTGAAGACCGTTCACCGAAATCTCCAATATATTGTTACGCAACAATATAACGTAAAGCTAGCGCGTTAAAAAACGTAGTCGCTTGCGCTTTTTGCTTGTGCACAGTGTAATATAAGCAACAGGAAATTTATACTAGCAAGAAAACTAGTTGGGAAACATGCGAAATAATTGGGAAATAAATGCCAAGCTAAGAGAACAGAAATGTTCATTAGAACGTCATATGTAAAATTACCAGTAGCTGTCTTTTTGCTCTTCAAACTGAAAATTTCAGAGTAAAAACCTCTTGAAAGGTAAATTGAAAAAGCCTCAAGCAGCTGATATCCATAAACTTTTGTCGTCTTGATTCAAATTGTTCCACCAATCAGGTTCAACAATATATGACCACGTGGCAGTAATGCCAAGCAATGATTGGTCTACATAGAAATGATACACCTTATGAAGTGAATTCTATAGAAAATTGTCTTTTTATGTTATTATTTAATGAACGTTTTTAAAAAATGTCAACAATCCACCAATACACGCTCAAAACGTGTTGTTCAGTGTTGGTACCTGTTTTATTATACATTTCTTATTTTGTAATAGTTTAAAAGTCAGAAATAGTTGATTGCCTCTGTCTGATATATTCCAGCTATCTATTCGGTAGTGAATGTTTTTGACATAATAATGTGTATATTTTGAAAAGTTTGGTGTTGTATGGATGGCGTGCCTATATTATCATTGAGGTAGTCATCACTGTAAGTATTGCTTGGGTTAAGAAAAATGCCATTGTTTTGTCTATATGTCCAAAATGACAACAACAACAACAACAACAAACCATGAACCAAACCAAACAAATTAAGACAAAAATGTACATTATTTCACCCTTTGAAAGCTAAGCATTTAAATTGTAAAATAGTGCTATATATATGCACTGGATCAAATTTGAATTATTTGACTTTTTCACGTGTCACAGGTGACCTTTTTAACACCATATTTATTTAGTTTTCATCAACAAAAACCCTTGCATTGTCAAAGAAAAGAACCTGTTTTTTTTATTATTAACGGTAACTGATACCTGTTTTGAAAAAAAGTGGTTTGAAATGACCATTTGTTAGTAGCTCGACTTTGAATGATTAAAATCCAATTTGAAGACATGCAGCCTCCTTTGGCATGGCATCCTTAGTTCTGGGCATACGGGCCCAAAACAGGTTTTTGAAAAACAACAACTGTAATTGTCGTTATGTGAACAGAAAATTTGTTATTGGATTTCAAAAAAATGGCATTGTTTTGTCTATGTCCAACATGCATGGCAACAACGATAACAAACCATAAACAACACAAAACAAATTAAAACAAAATTGTACATCACTTTATCCTTATAAAAGTGCATTTAAATCGTAAAGTAGTGCTATATGTACTCGATCAAATTTTCATTGTTTGACTTTTTCACGTGTAAAGAAAAGAACCTGTTATCATTAACGTTCAATGATAATTGCATTGTTTGGTAAAATTTGGTTTGAAATGACATTCATAAGTGATGCCAAACAATACGTTTACAAAAGTAATCAAAAAGGGAAACTGCATTTATGTTAACATTTGCTCGTAGTACAATTTGTTAGTAGCTCGACTTTCAGGGAATGAAGCCCAATTTACGCTACAATTTCAGTCTTAATGACACGGCATCCCTAGTTCTGGGCACACGGGCACATCGATTTTTGACATGACACCCGTATCATCATGCGAATTGCCAAGATTTAGGCGTAGCGTGCAATGGAAGGTTTGTCGTGTTAATAGCTAGCTTAAGCTGGCTTCACATACGACCTTTTTAACACAAATTTGTTAAGTTTTGATCGCGGCAAAACCTGCATTGTCAAAGAAAAGAACCTGTTATAATTATTAACGGTAAATGATTCTTGCTTCTTAAAATTTGGTTTGAAATCACATAAATAAGTGATGCCCAAAACAATTCCTTTACAAAGATCACAACGCGAACTGCATTTGGAGCTAGATAGCATGAGCTCGGAGTACAATTTGTTAGTATCTCGACCTTCAATGATTGATAAAGCCCAAGTTTAATGTACAAAACAACCTCTTTATGGCAAGACATCCCCAGATCGACAGATCCATCATTTTTCACATGAAACCCGTAATCATCTTCATGCGAAAAGAAAATTTGTTGGCCTATGGGGGTGCCTACTCAAAATAATATAATCTGTCCTGTGCCATGATTTAGGCGTGTCGTGCCATAAAAGGGTTGTCGTGTTAATCTGGCTTATGATTCCAAATCCATTTTGGAATAATCCGCTTTAATCTTAATTTAATAATAATCGCCTTCCGATCAGACGTGTCCATTGCTGCGCGCTAGCAACAAAACTGGATGCAATTCAGTGAAATAAGGGCATTAATCAGATTACAGGCGGAGTCACTGGGACCTTTAAAATGGATTGAACAGTCATCTCGATTTTCTGGAATAATTTTTTTGGAAATCCCTAGTGGAATGTTACAGAATTTTCTCTGCCCATGCGGCGAAGTTTTGTAAGCAACCAATACATCAATAATTTTAAATGCAACTGCATGTTGGATCGAACTTTTAGAGTGATCGATTTTCATTTGATCGTGAAAGTAAAATGACTATTTAGTTTGTAGTAGTTGATAAGAAACAAAAGAAAACAATGGGTTTAGAGTCTACTTCCAACTATTAGTTTGTCAATTCCTTCATAGTCAAATGAAAACCACTCTATGAATATACTATGCAAAACAAATGAACCAAAACAACTTGTCAAAAAAAATCACGATGACAATCTAACAATCAATCTAATACTTTTTAAACAATGCAAAAACATCATTACCAAACAATTATAGTAGATAAAATGTTTCCAATTTTTAAATTGAAATGCTCATATTTTAGGTAAAAGATTCTCAATATGCAGTTTTGAAAAGTCTCAATTTTTCCTTCACTTTCAAAAAAGGAAACCAAAATTTAAAATTTGAATTGGATCAATTATTAATTTTAGCGTTTCATTGCAACAGGTCGTTAAAAACTTTTAAAGGTTTATAGGTTTTAAGGGTGTCACACTTATAAAGGTGTCACACCACCATTAACCCACGTTATCAAAACAGGTAAACGAGTCAGTGTTAAATATAGAAAAGATTTAGATTGTCTTCACTTGTTCTAAAGAACAACTAATTTGAAGAAGTCCATATTGTCGTATCTTCGAGACGAACGCACGCTGAGGTAAGAAGGGTATAAGGCACAAATTTAAATTTAATTGTTCGCAGAAGATATGACACTGTTTATATTTGCAAACTTTTAACCTTTGACCAGAATTCAAGGAATTCACAATTTTGAACCGTTGAAAGGGTCAGTTCGTCAGAGAGAACGTATTGAATTCGATCAAATTCAAGTTTCCTGTTGGTGGAATACTTAAGCTCCAATCACATGACAACCCCATAAGTCTGGGCACACAGGTTGATTATTTTTAGCACTTTTATGTTTTCCCCTGGCTTTGCAACTCAAACTATTAAAATGTGCTGCTGCTTCAGGGGTAGCCCCCATGTTCAAGCTATATATGTAAAAATATCTGTACCATAATAAACCTATTTTTGATAAGAGGATAACTTTAGAGACATGATAATGACGTAGAAATGGAAGATGTATCAATGTGACTGCCTAGTTTAATATAACATATAACATTTTTTTTCTTTAATTCTCTGTTAGGTACAATGATGAGATTAGTTCTTATTGCCTTCTTAGGGTAAGTATAAGTAAATAGGGTCAAAGAATTCTGTGCTTCTTTTATGCGTACCTATAAATCGTCCAGGATTTCGGACGACAGTTATGCTCATGTTCAAACGTACAAATATCGAGTCCAGAGAGAAGCTTTTTTCAATGTTTTTCCCGAAAATTCAAGCTTCCTTCTCTTCGAGAAAATATTGCTTTTCTGGCCCCCACAGTCCAAGGGTAAGTTTACCTCTGTCGGCCCTCGCGACTGGTTCCAAATCCACATTTTTGCGGGATAATTAAAATTAGAAAATTGTGGTCTATTGGCTAAAAACAGGTTTTACGAATAAATGTTATCACGTGCATGAGAGCTTCGTTCGTTTCCGGGACACCAACCAGAATTCGCGCCACGTAGAGAATATGGCGCGAAAATTACATCTACCTGCTCGTCTACTGATGCGCATGCTCAACCTAAAAAGTTGCAAGGGTATAGGCAGAGGTTTCCCCCTCACTCACTAGTCGATGCAGAGGATTATAAGAAATCCCTTCCCACTGAATACAAACATTCAATATGAATTGTTAATTTATCATATACCATTTAAAGGAGCACTTGGATCAAAATCAATGAAAATTGAAAATGATTTGAAACTCAGTGAAACCTATGTATACGGCACCAATAATCACCATGAAGCAACATTTTATTTACATCCGAAAGAGACGGATAAAATTATCAAAGTTTTTAATATTTAAAGTGGGAGTAAATGACGTCATTATGACGTCGATCGATTACTCACCCTATTGTTCTTTTGGGTTTTAACCAAAATTTCGCTGTGATAATGAGCTTAAGATGTTATTTTTTTGCTAGAGAATAACTAGTTATTTAACTATATTATTCTTCATATAGAAATAATCAGTTTAAATTTTCACCGATTTTCATCCAAGTGGGCCTTTAAGTATCGGCAGAAACTCGTAAGGGTTTCTTTACCGGTAAATCATAAAACAAAAATTTCAATATTATTCTTAGTATTTGCTTCTAACTATGGAATATTTTTAGAACATTGTTTCTAAGAACTTCTTATGCTGGTATGGTGCACGGAAATTTCCATTTTAGTCCTCAGAATCAATCCGACGTTTCGGGTAAGTGTGCTTCGTGAGCAGGGAAACATCTCTTGGAGTTTTTAGTACTGGGAGAACCTAAGTAGTACTCATGACAATTTGGTGTAATATACTCATAAATATATACTGAAAAACGAATAAGCTAAGGGGTGGGGGGGATGTTTACATGACACTAGGATCATCCTAGCACTAGGACCATCTTAGCATGCAGGCGAATCATCCTACCTGCTATACACTTACTGCATTCTGTTTAGTAGGATGATGCTAGTATCCGAAGTGAAGACAAATTTCCATGTAAACAGAATGCAGTAAATGTACAGCAGGTAGGATGATTCGCCTGCTAGGATGATCGTAGTGCCACGTAAACACCCCCTAAAACAACGACAATAGAATTTCAATAGACAAATAAGTGGTACGTAGGTTTTCCTTAGTAGGGATGTGCTAGTTCCCTGCGCTAGCTAGCTGTGTCCTTACCCAAGGTGTTTTCTACCATTTTAAGTTAAATTAAGATAGTTAGCGGGGGCTTATTAGGGTTATTAGGGTTTTCCTTTTTAGAATTTCCCTAGCTCTTCCGTGAGAACTACAAGTAATACAGCAATCCCGCGATTGAAAGACGCTTTGCTACTTCGGACATGCCAAAGCTATTCTTCGAGAAAGCGTTTCAATTAAAATAAATGTTGATTACTAAAATTGTATAAGGTCTAGTTTTATATTGTGTATCCTGCGAAAACATTAAAAAATCAGATAGTCAAGAAATGATCGTATCCCTTGAAATCGAGAGCCTTATGGCAGGCAGGGCTCCTCTGGTACCCTGGAGACCAGAGGTTCTGACTCACTCTCGTATGGTTATCTCGGCTTTTTTTATTTGATATTTCGATTTTTGGGCATGAAAAAATGAAAGACAGACAGACAAGAATATCAGAAAGAATCCCTAGAATGAGTCAAAGTCTCCGGTCTCCTGGGTACCCCTCTGGATACCAGCTAGCTAGTTGCTGAATTGACTACCCTTCTAAAAAAAGTCTTTACCTTACTTTTGTAATGTCCGTCCCTCCATATGTCTTTGGGAAAACGTTACGTTGTCATTGGGGGAACTAATGTTGGGGGGAGGGGGAGGGGGGTGTTAGTGTATTGATCATCAAAAAGAAACACAAATGTCCTCTCCAATACAAGATTGTTATTTTACCATAGTTCTTCATATACTCCACGAATTACTTATCTTTTAAATCATTTGCAGCTCTAAGAAGAGAACATTTCACGGCTACGATGCTTACAGTTGGTAAAGTTCTGGTGTCTGGTTGGAAGGCGGTACAAAAAGCAACGTCGATAAGTGTACAAATTACAAATCGACTTAAGGGTAAAAATTTTCTTTGTTCTTGAATGGGCTCTTGCTCGTGGGCATCCATTATTAATCTCCTCGTCAGTTTTGTTTTCTCATTGGAATTCTTTTAAGTACCTTTTAAGTGTTTAAGTGCGCCTTGCGCGCGCAATGGCGAAATCAGTACTAAAAATAGCCTTAGGCGCCACGAACATCGCACAAACATCTGAGTTTCGCTCTCTTAGTATTATGGTCTCTTGGTGTGAGGCGATAATAATTCATAGGGAAATTCGGGACCCTATTGTTGAGACCTACTCCGGGCCCTAAAATCGCCGTAATTTTGGGCGATCGTAGGCTATTTTAGGCGATTTAAGCAAATTATACCAAAGATTCTCAAAAGTTAAGGCGGTTTAGGGCGATTTTAAGCGATTTGGGGCGATTTTAGGGCCCGGAATAGGCCTTTGTTGATTTTCATGAGCCGAGTCCAAACCCTCCCTGGTTAATAAATATACGGCACTGAAAAACTGCTCACAAAGGCACACTTGTTTCCCTAGGTGATTTATGGGCCCCTCAGTGGTACTCGGTGCACGGTCACGCGGCTGTGCTACCTCCACCAGTGATCCCAAAAGGCGACATGGTTACGGACATGCAGTTTGAGAAGACTAAAGGTGAGTATGTTTTTGCTATCTCTGAATGGAGTGAATGGAATACAGTGACGTGGCAACTCTATTAAGCGGACTCGTTTAGGACCATGTTTGGTGTCTGCTAAGTAGAGGTTCAATTGAAAGTAATTATGCGAAGAAATTTTCGCCGAGACCTCAGCTAGTGCCCGTTTAATGAAGGGTGTCCGCTTAATAGAGGTACCACTGATGGTAATTACTGAAAGGAAGTCATATCCTGCAGTTTCTTGTGGAATTTTCCTTGGATCATTTGAGTGGATCATTTGAGCTCGTATATGATGAGAGGGGGTACTTCCCCCCTCTTTCAAGGGCAGATAAGGTGGCTCACAGACCCTTATTGAAAGCAACGTATACAGCTACCTTAATGAAACCAGTGATACGTACACCCAAACAGAGTATGCAACTCGGGCCAGTGAAAGCTTGTTGAGGGACGTTGTCTCAGAGGAATAATACCTCAATTGTTGTGTGATTTGCAATATAGTCTAGACATCAGATATCATAAAAACTATGATGAAGTATTCGACGACACCTGGGCAAAATATAATACGCATGCGTGCCATCCCAGTCCTCCTCAATGTTGGCGTCAATGAAAACATCCCGTGGAGTCAAACAAACAAAACTTTGCCGGCGAAACGCAAAGTGCCGTTACCAAAATTTAGGTTAAGGGCTTTGTAATATTGCCTGATTTTTCTCCCAGCACTTTCCTGTTTTCTCCCGTGCTCAAAATTAATCTCAAAGATATGATATGAAAATATATAAACAAACAATTCTAAAACTATTGCTTGGGATTCCTGTGATCAATGCGCGGTCGCGCGAAAGCCCGCGCATGCGCAGTCGTTTTGCGAGGTATCGTATAAAAATGAACACTACTGTTGCGTACAACGCTACGCACTACGTACAGATCGAACACAATGGCTGATATCACAGATATCAGCTACATATCTCAATGACTTTGAACAAAGGTTTCAATTCAAGGCTAACAAGCATGTTTCTTTACATTTCTTATACTTTCGATAGCCTCAAATTGAAACCTTTGTTCATAGTCACTGGAGCGCATCTGTGATATCAGCTATTTCTCACGAACTATATATAGGAGCAGGGATGGCACATTTGGTTAGTGCGCGGCCTTCGGTGCAAGAGGTCCAGAGTTCGATCCCCAGTGACCTCACATCCTTGTTTCAACTTCTTTCCTTTCTGTTTAGCTTTAAGTAGCTTTAAATACCCTTAAAACGGAGCACTGATGGAGAGAGGGGAGTAAAATGAGCGCACCGTCGACCTCAAGTTTATCGGTTAGTCAAATAACTGTCACGAGTTATCGACGTAAAATATGGTTGCTGAGCATGTATACAATTTGTCTGTGCATGTCTGTGTTTTGGGCTTGAAATTCATTTGCATATCGAATGCAAGAAATTTTATGTTGACACGGAATATTTGGCTGGCTATCTCGTTCTTCAAAATTATGTTCAACTACCGAAATACTGAGACAACTAAAACATGAGCAGTCTACCTACCGCTAGTGCGCTGTGCATAATTATCCAAACTGAAGGCACTCCAGATGGGAAAATATCACGCGTCAAAGTCAGTAGAAAGTTGTGAGAAGAACCAGAACTCCGCACTTTCGAGTAATATTGTGGGCACTAAATTTATATGTAAGGTACGTTAAGCAGTGGAAGCCATTAACAACAAGTTACTGTGTAGATTAGATCCAATAAGAGTACTCTGCACTTCATTGATTGTTGAATAATTAGCCATGTTTACTGGAATGTCGTACTTTTTCGGTCAAAATTCTTGCAATTCACTTTCAAAATTTTACATCTTAGACTGCGCCCCCCAGCAAATTTATTTAGTAATTCGCTTTTTCCACGCTTCTTTCTTGCAAAACTGAGCTTTTTTAGTCCAAACTCGTGGTCCCTACATGTGATCTAAAGCATTTTTGTGAACGTGTTTCCAAGCACGTTGTTTGCATGCAAATTTCAGCGATGAATTTATTGCTCTTTTATAATGTATAAAACGCTGCTTACGGCATAACCTGTATGCCTCACAATGTATAATAATAGGTCACTAACTTCTAGATAAATTTTGCAGATTATAAAATATAGGCTAACGAATTTAGTCAATTTTAACAAGGCTTGAACCCGGCTGTAAACATTGCTTGAAATCACATGGAGGGACCAGGAGTTTCCACCAAGAAAGCTCTGTTTTACAAGAACGAAGCATGGAAAAAGCGCTTTATTAAATAATTTTGCTGGGGGGCGCTGTCAAAGATGTAAAAAAATTGCAAGAATTGTGCGCCAAAAAGTACGAGATTCCAGTAAACATGGCTAATTATTCAACAATCAATGAAGTGCAGAGTACTCTTATTGGATCCAATTCACACAGTACCATGTTGGTAATGACATCCATTACTAAATTTACCTTATACATGAATTCAACGCCAACATTATAACTCGAAAGTGCGGAGTTCTGGTCCTTCACACAACTTTCTACTGACTTTGACGCGTGATATTTTCCCATCTGGAGTGCCTTCAGTTTGGATAATTATGCACAGCGCACTAGCCGAGCGGTAGGTAGACTGCTCATGTTTTAGTTGTCTCAGTATTTCGGTAGTTGAACATAATTTTGAAGAACGAGATAGCCAGCCAAATATTCCGTGTCAACATAAAATTTCTTGCATTCGATATGCAAATGAATTTCAAGCCCAAAACACAGACATGCGCAGACAAATTGTATACATGCTTGGTTGCTGTACTTTACTTTACTTTTTAACTATACTTCAAATCGTTTTCATTTGTTTGCAGATGGCGCTTATGGAGTGGAGGGTGCTTTAGCATATCTAATTACTGAAACTCAATTGTCGGGAAAGATTTATCTAATTATCATGTGGAAAGTCCCTCAATTTGGTTCGGCTGACAATATTGCTTTTTCTACCAAGGTTAGTATATCCAGGAGTTGTTTCAAATCCATAATATCTCATGTTTTTCTATTGTGTGTGTGTGTGTGTGGAGGGGGAGGGGGAAAGGGAGGGGGCAGCTCTGATGCAAACACAATTACATCGATGTTGAAGCTCATAACTCTTATATATATCTACAAATTGAAAAGAAAACAAGCAAAAAAGAACCATCATCACCAAAGCAAAAACGAATCCTCATCTAAATGCTAGATTCCCCCCAAGGTACAAGGCATTATGGACATGCGAAAGTAGGGAATACGGTGACATGGAATGGGGTTTGGGTTAGTGGTGTACCAAGGATTCATGAATCAAGTATTGTATATATGTATGTAGCTTCCTACTCAGAATATAAGGCATCCGTACTTATCATATCAGTTTGGAATTCTGATAATTTTTCTCTTGAAATAAGATGCCATTTTGACGTCTATTCGGGATCCACTGATTGAGAAATGCATTAATATTGAGTAGTGAAAGAGAAAGGTGAGAAAAGGAGAAGTTGAATTTGGCGCAGTTTACTTGTCCGCTCATGAGTCGGGTTTCCTGTGGAGCCTCAGACTCTAAATATGACGGACAATCTGATTAGATACGCATTATACGTACACCACAAGAAATCCGTGAGCGACGTTTTTTTGATGTGTGGAATAGTCAAAGTAATAAGAGTTATCCCTTTTCTTTTCAGATTGCAAGAAAGACTGAGGTCAATAGAAGTTATCTCGAAAAGCTTTTTGATCAAGCAAACTGGATGAAGGCTGTAGATTTTCACAACT
Organism: Telmatactis stephensoni; assembly: GCA_029948255.1. Taxonomy (NCBI): domain Eukaryota; kingdom Metazoa; phylum Cnidaria; class Anthozoa; order Actiniaria; family Isophelliidae; genus Telmatactis; species Telmatactis stephensoni. The sequence goes on from JALIZF010001335.1 coordinate 158,929, forward strand.
ACAACACTGAAACAGATACAAGCTTTGTTTTAAAAACTGCCATGGGAACACAAAACACTGTCTCTCTCAGAGTTGAAATTGGTACTGTCAAAAATTCATAGGCTGAGTGTCGAACCCTTTGTAGTTCAGCCTGCATGAATGTCCGTCTTTGTGCACGATTTTAAGGCATTAAGCAATAATACACTCAGTAAAAATTATGATATACTAAGCTCTAAATAAAGTTGTTTGAAATCGATGTTTATATGTGAGATCTGTTTATAGCATTTTATTGAGTATTTTATGCGTATTCATTTAGTGTAATTTAGTTATGTGACTGACCCTACAAGCTTTCATAACCTCTCCTCTCCTCTCCTATCATATAAGTCACTATTATATCATTCATTTATAAATGAGCTTCTGTACTTTAACTGATTAGTGAGTCATAGGCAGTACCCCTCCCCCTTGGTGTAGATGTAGGCTTAGAAGATATTCATGCTTTATGCTAAAAATACTTGGAATGGAGCTTTGTTTGCCCCACCCATGGAATAAACTATCTTTATTCCCAGATTTTCTTTTGCTTGCCATGTGCCATAGGCACCAGCGTTATGGAATGGTCTAAAACCTTTGAAGGCCGTAAACGATTTCTGTTTTGAATTCGCAGGGAAAGGGTTTGCGTCTCTGATCTAATAAATGTGAAAGAAAAGACAAAAGATTGTTAAATTGGCTGGCACAAATATAAGATGAAGGGAAAATATAGGGTAAATATAAGTAAAGATAGGTAGGTAGGTAGGTAGATAGGCAGGTAGGTATAGGAAGGTACAATCCTGGACTAATTATTTTGGGACAGGGTGGATTTTGTGCACCCCTGACCCTTACAGCACCCTCCCCCCTCCCCCTCCGCTCAATGATGTCTTTCACTTGGGACTGGGAAAGACGGGTACATGTCCTGGTAACTGCAACATTGTTTGGAGGGGGCGGAGCCGAGAATCAACGATATTGGATGATGGAAAATACGGTTTTGTACTTGAACTGTCCAAGACATTCTGACCAGAATTGTAGGTAGGTAGGTAGGTAGGTAGGTAGGTAGGTAGGTAGGTAGGTAGGTAGGTAGGTAGGTAGGTAGGTAGGTAGGTAGGTAGGTAGGTAGGTAGGTAAGTAGGTAGGTAGGTAGGCGGGGTAGTAGGTAGGTGGGTAGGTGGGTACGGAGGGATGCAGAGAGGGAGGTATATGGAAGGGATAAATACCGAGAAGCGAGGCTTTTAGCCATATACATCCCGAGGGCCGTAGGCCCGAGGGATGTATATGGATAAAAGCCGAGCTTCGAGGTATTTATCTGCCTTATTATATGATTGAGGAGGTTTTCACACAAAAGCGATTCAAAAAGACAATCACTAATTAGATCATTGTTACCGAATTCCCAGAAGGAAACCTTATTAAATAATTGTTTTTCAATTCTATTCAGTGAAACACTAACGAACTTCATGATAACACACAAAAGATTTTTTTGTTGAGAAGATTCCATCAGTTAGCTCAGTAGCATAGTGGTTAAAAGCGGGTATAGGAGTGCAGAAAGTCTCGGGTTCGAATCTCTGTCATTTATCAAAGACTTTTTTTTCCACCAAAAATCGCTACTTAGTATATTTCTAAGAAAATTTCTAAGTCTTGATGTCCACACATAAATCATCTAAGGAAGTATGACACGAAATTATAAATTTAAGTGATGTATCCAGATAAACCCCGGGAATTATAAATTCAAGTGATTTATACAGATACATCCCGGAGAAGCTCTATATAAAACCCTTGAATATATAATCATCGTGAATCTAGTGATATAAAGTCCTATGAATAACAAAGAAAACAGACTCAATCATATAATAAGGAGCTATATGAATGACCGATTTGAAAAAAATTACCTCAGCGAAAAATTCGTTGGTAAATCCAGGCTGTACACTGAATGCAATAAGCAGCCATTTGTCAGTTCCAAGTTTAAACGTAAGAAAACCCTCTGTGCCAAAACCTATTTTGCGTTCGGCCTTGCGGTCTATACCTGTATGTAGATAAGAAAGCCAGATCAAACACCAGTAAATAAACCTAAGGCCGTATCTACGACCTTGACAAGTTTCTTTGACAATTATTCCCCTTGCCCATGTGGACGGATCAAGAAGAATTATTACTTGACGAGAAACAAGTTGTCCTTGACAGTTTTTTGTGTGCGATATTTATCACTTTTCACTTATCACAAAGACCTTGGTACTGAGAAAAACTATCACATCAGTACCCCCGGCAAAATTTTCTCATAGAGTCCACTATAGGAATAACCCCTGCTTTCCTTACTAATTTCCTCTCATTCTTACCGGCGATTGACCCCTTGAATGTAACAATTACTGTCTCTTTACTCTTAATGCTGAATGGTGGGGGTGCTTCCATTTTTGTCGCAGTCATCATGTACCACTTTGGATCTGTGAGTTCGTTAGGACAGTTGTTGGTAATTGAAAGAGAAACAGCTGAAGCCAGGTCCACTACTTTAAGGATTTCTTTCATCAGATCGCCAAGATTCGAAACTGCAGTTTTGGCGGTCTTTAGATCTTCCACAAGGTCAGACCGTTTGGAGATTCCTAAGAAAAATCCAAAAAAACTATTTTAGGTATCAGAATAAATTTTATCATTTCACTCGGCTAACGCCTCGTGCAGTATTTAAAATTTCTCGTTCATTGTTAGCAAACTCGTGAAGGTAAATCCCGATAATTCACTCGCTGAGTGCGTTAACCTCGAAGTATTGTATTGTATTGTATTGCATTGCATTGCATTGCATTATATTGTATTGTGTTGTGTTGTGTTGTGTTGTGTTGAGTTGTGTTGTGTTGTGTTGTGTTGTGTTGTGTTGTGTTGTGTTGTGTTGTGTTGTGTTGTGTTGTGTTGTGTTGTGTTGTGTTGTGTTGTGTTGTGTTGTGTTGTGTTGTGTTGTGTTGTGTTGTGTTGTGTTGTGTTGTGTTGTGTTGTGTTGTGTTGTGTTGTGTTGTGTTGTGTTGTGTTGTGTTGTGTTGTGTTGTGTTGTATTGTATTGTATTTATTCGCTGGCCAGCGAATGTTTTCATACAAAATTTCGATTTTTGAAAATTCATATCTTCGTGAGTTTGAAAGTTACTTCATTCAAACTTCACAGTTTTACTAATTTTGACATGCTCTTTCCAGCTATGGTAATTATATTTCTTTACTGTGACTTTTGGAATTACATGATAAAAGCTCATTAGCGCGCGTGTTATATCTCAAATATTTTATAATGTATTGTATTGTATTGTATGATATTGTGTTGTGTTATGTTGTATTGTGTTGTGTTGTGTTGTGTTGTAATTCTAATATTATATATTATAAGTATAATAATTTACTTTGCAATTGGTTTGGTCCCGCTTGGGAGGCACTGGGTTGAACGCATATTACCCTAGAAATGAATTAAAGTCAGACAAATACGAGTATATAGGAATTAAATATTTTTTCTCATTTCTCAGCTCGCCTTGGGTTTTGTTGATACCCTCCTGCCAATATGACCACTGCAACTCTCGTTACAGACTCCTTTGGACAAGCTATTTCAACCCTAAGCGACAATGTATTTTTAGAGAATTTTTTTTATATGCAGGTTTGGAGGACACTAGTATAAAACGTCTGCGCATGCTCGTAGTCACGTCTTCGTACTTTTTTGCAAATTTCGATTTTACGCTTGCCTTCAACAATGGTTTTCAAAAAATGTCCAAACGTAAGGTCGGTTCTTGAAATTAAATAAACTCAGGTCCAGTATTCACATAGCGTGTTAATGTGCTCATTAATATAATATCTTTGTCTCACAAAAGTATACAAAATAAATTTTAGATTTACACCGAGAACACAAGCATTTCATCTGAAGCTAAAACTCACACTCATCTCTTTGGAAAACATCGTACTGTGCACGCATGCGCAGACGACTTTCACTTATGTGGTTTGGAGGAGATAACTTCTTGTAAATACAAACTATTGGACTATTATCTATGTAAATATAAATATAAAACGAACTACTGTACACAGTTTCATTTTGAACCTGGAGCCAAAGGCATTACAAAACTAACTCCTTAAGATCAACTTACCCTAAGACAAAGAGAATCAAGTTGATTTCCATTCTTTTGCTCCTACAATTAAAACACACTTAATTAACTGAGCAACAGGAAATATATAGTTTTAAAAATAAAAACGTCGACTTTGGTCAATTGGAAATCGGACATATGAGCCGTTACTTACCGAAATATTGCTAACCCTCTCGCAAGATAACTTGCAACAATTATAAAATAAATGATTTACCTAAACGTTTATGTATTGGTTTCTAATCTACCTACTTCATACTATTCCACCAATCAGCTTTGACATTGGTCACCACGTGACTACCGGTAGTGGTTCTGATTGGTCTAGAGTCTTAACGTCACATATAAATGGTTTATATGATATACTGATGTGAAAAGAACATAGAAGAATAGAAAAGGCTAGCAGTTATCATTATAAACGGTTATCTGATTAGGAAAATCTGCTAGGAACCAAAATCAAACAAAAATACCGTGGTGTTTCCAATATATGATTAATTTTTTAATTCTTTGACGAGTTTGCAATTCTAAACCAATAGCTGGTGGTTGCTTTCATACTAAAATGTTAGTTGACTTAGTCCTAAATATTTTCACATTTTTGAAATGTTCAAAATATTTAAATTCTAAGACGTTTTTGAAATTCAGTTCAAGTGTTAATCAATAGCAAGTGGCTGCTTTTACACTAAAACTTCAGTCAACCGCCAATGGCGTATATAACTCGTGGATTAGATTAACATTGAGTTCCAGCGATTTATGGCAGCTTCTCAGTTGGGCTTCCTGTGGCGGTTGCGATCAATGCATGCAACTAGATGATTACGTCCCGTATCGAATAGAATCAGTCCAGATAGAGACATCTTTAAAGCAATATATATTTATTATCATCAAATTTAAACAGAAAGATTGGACCGACCTGTAAAGCAGGGATGAAATTTAATAGTCATTTTAGTATGAAAGCAGCCACCAGCTATTGGTTTAGAATTGCAAACTCGTCAAAGAATTAAATAATAAAAGCAATAAAAAGTCAAAAAAAAGTCAAGTCAAAAGAATGATCAAATATTAATGAGTTACTGTAATTTCTTTAGCGAAAAAAGATTCATTAGCCATAAAAGAAAATAAATAATAATGTGGCAAAAGAAAGAAAAAAGCGAAAAAAATATTAATTACCGCCGGGCCGAGACTCGAACTACGGACCTTTCGCTTGGAAAGCCATGGGAATGTCCACTTAACTTGAGCAGTTATATGATTTCACTAACTAAATTTTGCGTATTTATTGCCAATGTGTGGTTGCAACCCCACAGACAAAGCGAAGCGAGAATACAAAACAAATGCAAAAATGCTTCTCTATGTGGCAAAATGTCGCTATAAATAAAAGAAATTGCTTCATAAAGCACTTAGCCAATAAACAAACTCAATACGCCTTTTTAACTTTAATTTTCAATCCACGAGTTATAGTGAGGGGTCGAAATATGCAAATGTGTCCGAAGCCCACGTTACTTTTGGCCTGACTTCAATCACGTCAAGCATGCGCAGTAGCATAGTTTAACAATTTGCGAGTGATTGGCACGTTTGCATATTTCGACCCCGATTTGCAATCCACGAGTTAAAAGAGAGAGCTGAACTTAAAATAATAATTACTATTTGGTAGAGTGCACGCACTTAATCCGTAAAACATAAATAGTACAAAATAGTGCTAAATTATGGTAATTCCTTTGTTTCCTATTGTCTAATCAACACTATTTACTACTAATTAGTAGTGTTTGTTTCACGGATTAAGTGCATGCACTCTACGTTTGTACGTAAGCCAAAACTAATAAGATCAAAGAACAATGCTTAATTAACGTTTGTTTCGATTGCGTTTGGCTCAAGCAAAGTTGCGCGTTAAAGCGTTTAAATGTGCGTGTTTTTCGAAATCTTTGTAAGTTTACAGGATGAATGCATAGCTGGTGGTTGATTCTTTTCACGTGAAAATTACAGTCAAACAACCGGCCCGGATTTGAAGAGAATTTTAAACATCTCACTGACGTCTAGTTTTCGTTAGTTGGTGCCAAATGGATCCTGATCAAAAGGATCGACAAGAAACAAGAGACCATAATACTGAGAGAGCGAGTCTGCACGATGTGTATATTGCTTGAGGCTATTTTTAGTAACAGGAAGTTGACGTCAGTTACTAAAAATAACATTAAGCGCCAAGCACATTGCGCACTGAGACATCAATACCAGTATTATGGTCTCTTGGAAGGAAGGAATTTCATTTTCCATTTTCCATTCCATTACATCTTCAAGCTTTTAAGAATCGAGGTATCGTCGTATTTATTAATAATTTAGTCGCCGTTGCGTTTCGTCTTACAAATCATGAAAACAGCCACTTCACTTTACCTGTAGTAATAACCTTCTTTGTTTTTTTCTTTTCATCAATATATTCAAAACTATTTAAATTCGTAGGTTTCTTTGCAATCCTTTAATTAGGTTTTAAACTGGTGGTTGTTTTCACTCTAAAATTTCAGTCATCTTCAATCTTCAATTGAAAATAACGCATTTTACGCTTAGAGAATACGGCTTCAACTTATGAGCAGAACTTAATAGGACCAATAACAGTATTGTTGTACAATTCTACAGAGAATGTGGTCAATATGCACAAGAAAGCGAAAATATATGAGCCATATTGAGTCAATAACATTTGATTGGTTTTCCTTGCATGTTACGCACTTATCAAAGTTGAGAAATTGCGATAAAAACGGCAAAAAATGGTTTAATAGGTCTTTGTAGAATTGTATAATAAATAATTTAATAGTCAACTAACTAGCTAATACTGCTGCGAATTTTTATCAGTCACTAGTATTTTGGCTCGCTTTTTTTTTTTTTTTTTTTTTTTTTTTTTGTATAAAAATAGGATAAGCTGGCTAGTCGACTAATAATATACACTTATTTCCAAAAACATTGTCACGATTCAAAGCAACAAATTAAGCGTCAAGGCAAGCCCGAAATGAATGCTTTTTTTTAATTTTTTTTGCTGCTGCTGCTGCTAATAATAATAATCGATAATGTATTCAAATCAAACTTGTTATCAAAATAATTGAGTGCGGTATACTAACAACGACTTGAAAATGCTCACATTTTGTAATCAGTTCAATAAAAAACAGTCTGATTTGAATATATTACAAACCAAACCGACGTTCATTTCGGTCTTGGCTTGACACTTGTTGCTTTGAACCGCGACAACATTCTTTTGGAAATAAGTGTATTTACCTTAATTACTAGTTTTGAATGAGTTCACCTCGGGTAAATTTAGGCATTTAAAAATGACATGTAAAGTCAAAGCTGTTTCTCTATATTGAAAAACTGCATTTTTTAGATTTTTGTACCATAAACAGCTTGGGAGTTTCATGTAAAAACTAGTATCAAATTTCAGTCAATGGACAAGTTCGCAAAACCCGTCCTGGACCTGACTTCCCGCGGAAACCTCCTCTATTTGAATGGCCCAATTCATGTGAGCTCAAATTCTAAAACGGAAAATTCCGCTTTAGATGAAATTAACCTCGTCAGAAGCGTTTCCGGATCCGTAGAATTTTAATTTGTAAAGGTGTTTAGAAATCGAGGTTTCGTCATATTTATAAATAATTTAGTCACTGCTCGCTGTTGCGTTTCGTCTTGCCAAAAATCTCATGAAAACAGCCACCAAATAACTTGTTTGTACTTTGTACAGGTACAGAATATTGGTTATTATATATATATGTAGACAAACTCAAGATATCTAATACATGCCATTACTGAACAAGTTCTGATAACATCGCAGCTTTGAAGAAGTCAGTGAAGCCAGTCCGTTCGTCCAACCACCAACCCACAAGTTCGTTCATTGTAAGGTATATATGAGAACTTTATCTTGTAGTACATCACACGTCTTTGTTAACATATACGTTTACTGAACTTTTGATAAAATTAGGGTTTTGTTGTTAAAGCTCTGTAAACAATTTGACCAACTTACGTACGCATGCACTTAGGTTGGCCTTTAGCAATTTAGATTGTTGTAAAAGCTTCTGCCTTGTTACACATTGGATAGACGAATAAATGAATCCTAAGTTAACTGTGCCAAAGTGGGCCAAACGTACAAAAAGCCTCGTCTCTATATAGTACCCTATGCAATGCGTGAGCTTTAATGAGGAAGCTAAGACTGAAATGTTCGATATTTTTCAAAATTAAGAGCTATTTGCAACGCTGCAAGTGTATCGTCGCCATGCATCAATGGGGCTGAATTCATCGTTGTTTTTGTGCGCGTATGTTTTTTTATATAAATTTGTTCTGTTGAAACAACATCAGGGAATTTGAAAGATTCAAACCAGATGACGCGGTTCGAATCTTATTTCCTTTAACCCAAACCCAATCCCCTTTAAATCCCATGCATTGCCCTCAAAGAAATGCTTGGTACGGAAGCTAAATTTCCTTTTGTTCTTTTTTAGGCAGAATGATGAGTATAATTCTGATTGTCTTCGTGGGGTAAGTTAAAATGCCCTTTTCAACAATCTACAGGACTCCATACGACTTGACTGCTCAACGATCTGTGATTTGGACATGTTGAACGGCCAAAAGAGTCGAACGTATAGCTCAACTTCTCAGTTACGTCGATTAAAACTAACCACACCCTATTTCCATTGTTTAATGTAGGTTTTGAATTTCGGGAAAGGCCCTGGACAGGTTTTGAATTTTGAATTCAAGACCTGCATTAAATTAGGTTCTTTATGTTCACATTGGTTCGGTTTTCTTTGTTCTTCGCAGTTGAATATATGGCATAACCCCTGCTAGAACAAAGAGCTAATTTCAATGCAATGAGAATATTAATCAATTAGACAACAGAAAGCCGCCTGCCCATGGCGTTATAGACGCACGAGAGAAAATATAGAGAACGATTAACAAACGTAAGAGTGGCACGAGGCGTAATCACGGTGTTACTTCTGTTGTGCACAGTGTTGCAAGTAAAGATGGATTGAAAACAAGTTTGAGTCTGAAACGAGATTTGGAATAATGACCACTAGGAAACTAATCAGGCGCTCCGACTACTGACAGAGCTAGTAGGCGTATGCGTTCATAAAGCCGCGGATACACTACCGATCTTTTGCTTGCACAGGCGACGCAATTTGTTTATATCGCGGACGTGGTACAGTGTTGCAAGAAAAGATGGACTAAAAATAAGTTTGAGTCTATAAATAAGCGGGATTTGGAATTAGTGACCACTAGTATACTAATCAGGCGTTCCGACTACTGACAGAGCTAGTAGGCGTATGCGTTCAAAAAGCCGCGGATACACTACCGATCTTTTGCTTGCACAGGCGACTCAATTTGTTTATATCGTGGACGTGGTACAGTGTTGCAAGAAAAGATGGACTAAAAATAAGTTTGAGTCTATAAATAAGCGGGATTTGGAATTAGTGACCACTAGTATACTAATCAGGCGTTCCGACTACTGACAGAGCTAGTAGGCGTATGCGTTCATAAAGCCGCGGATACACTACCGATCTTTAGCTTGCACAGGCGACGCGATGTTTTTAAATCACCGACGTGGTACCTACATGAGCGACAAGTGCTGGCAGCAAATGCTGGCGATAAAGGCGGCATGACATGAAGGACTGGTTCTTATTAACAAATATGGTGTATGAAACTGTAACGCTGGTGAGGTCAAAAAATTGTGTCGCCTGTGCAAGCAATGCAAGAGATCGTCCGTGTAGCCTTGGCTTAAAGTGCCCCTAATCCCTAAATTGAAATTCTGAGAATCGTTTCTTCATGAATGGAAATGTTTAATGGTGAAATATCTCCGAATAAATTCATCTCCTTTTGGAGCATTAACAAGCATTTCAAGTCGGGAAATGCAAATGAGATGACGTAGAAAAAGGAATTTGCGTGATTTTGTCTTCAATTTTGGAACAAGTGTTTTTGAGTTAGGTGGCAAAAACATTCACCAAACTTTGTATTTTAGCGATGAAAATGTTTTGCAAATGAAAAAACAGTACAAAATTCATCTCTAGTGTTTTTGCATATTTAAGTAGTCCTTTTTCTACGTCATCTCATTTGCATTTTCAGATTTCAAATACCTTAATCCTCACAAAGGAGATGACTTTATCCTGAAATATTTCACCATAAGGCTTTTCCATTAATAAAGAAACGATTATCAGAATTTCGATTTAGGGGTTAGGGGCACTTTAAGCTGAATGTTTTGTATACGACAAGACGCATGACTTCACTAGACGGACTTTCGACCGGACATTCGACTGAGCATGCCTTATTTTAGAGACCTTCATACTGGAAAGCCGACGGAGTAATCAAGGATGATATTCCTTAAATTCATAACATATTATTTTTAGGATGCTCTTTCCAAGGGGTTTTTCTGCTGATGTTATGTATGGGGATTTCCAATTTAGTCCTCAAAATCACTCTCACGTTTTTGGTAAGTAAAGGTTGGCCTGAAAGGGTAAGCCTGAAATAAAAGTTGATAAAGTATTCCTTGATATTGTAAGATAGATGCGCAAATGATTCCTCCAAGCAGGAACTTTTCAATTAAACTCAATTTCTACGCTTTTTCGGATTTCATTGCTGTATTCTTCAATTGTAGTCGTTCCCAGGAAAATGAAATGAACAAAGACATGACAGCCATGTTGGTGGTCTTGACAAAAGAAAACCAGGCCTGCTCCGGCCCTAAAATCGCCGTAATTTTGGGCAATCGTAGGCGATTTTAGGCGATTTAAGCAAAATTATCCCCAAAGATGCTCAAAACTTAAGGCGATTTTAGGCGATTTGGGGCGATTTTGGGCAATTTTAGGGCCCGGAAAGGCGCCCACTCCGATCCGGGCCCTAAAGTCGCCGTAATTTTGGGCGATCATAGGCGATCTTAGGCGATTTAAGCAAAATTATCCCCAAAGATACTCAAAACTTAAGGCGATTTAGGGGGATTTTAGGCGATTTTAGGGCCCGGAATAGGCCTAAAACCGCAAACATGGCTGCCACGTGTTTTGTTCAATTAACTTCCTACGAATGACAGCAATTCAAGAAATTCCTGTGTGTAACCCTTGTGCCAGAGATTTGGCTTGTGTTAAGTTTCGTCTATAATTTTTTCGGAAAGTGACGAGCGATTCTTCCAAGAAAATTAAATTATTAACGAAACGTAACGGCGTGCCAAATCTTTGGGACCCATGGTACTTGCGTGTGCACCCGAGATTGAATCGAATCGAAACTTAAAGCCCGCCGCACACGTTCAGAAACTGCGTGAGGAAACTGCCACGTGCCACGCGAGGCACTTAGCTCAGACAATTTCTCGCCGCAAACGTTGCATCTTTGGCTAGGCGAGGCCAAAAATATCAAACAAAACAAAATCGGCGCATCGCCTCGCGAGGCAGGTAAAAGAGCACACGGTGAGAAAAATGCCTCGCGTGGCAGTTTCCTCACATAGTTTCTCAACGTGTGCGGTGGGCTTCAGCGACAAACAAATCGCTCGCGTATTTTGAACCATATTTTATTCTACTTCAGTCCTCCTTAAAGTCCTTATGACATTGTTATTTGATTTTGAAATCAATTCTTTTTAGGGATGTTTTAGGAAGCATAGTGAGAATAGTTTCACGTTTTAAAAATTTGAGATCATATTTTCCAATATGTGAAAGTTTCAAATCTCATAATGTAAATGAGATGACGTAAATAAGGCATCGTTTATTAATTGTACAAAAACGAGCCATCCTAACATTCGTCCTAAATATTTTTCCCATTCGTAAATTATTTTCATATATAAAACGTGAAGTTTAGCGAAAAATTTGTTATGTTATCGAAGAGTACTTGTTGTAAAAGCCACAAGAAGTTTGCACAAATTCCCTAAACTACGTCGATCACCTCATATCCATTATTATGAAATTTGAAACTTTTGTATTTTGGAAACAGAAATTTTAAAATTTATAAAGAATTGATTTTTAAAATAAATAAAATTGTAAAAAGCACTTTAAATGCCCACCGACTGAAATTTGACCTCTTGGATTCAACCCTCCATTTTCACATGCACCGAGAATAACTGAACTTTTACATCAATTGCAGCTGACCCAGTCACCGCTACGATGCTTTCGGTTGATAAAGTCTTGACATCAGCGTGGACATTCTTTCAGAAGGATACGTCGTTAAAGATTCAAATCAGAAATGGACTTCAAGGTGAAAGTGATAGGCATGATGCCTGTGCTCGGCTTGTTTTAGTGCCTCTGGGAATTACCCTGGGTGCCAGAGCTTTCGCTCGCGTTAAGTTTCGTTAAAAATCATTAGAATTCTTATTTGTCGTCCAAGGTCCCTGTTGACAGAGGCTCCTTAATTTTCTTCCATGACAAAGAAGAAAAAGAGGCTCTGCCGGTACGCAATCTTCCCAGATTTTTCTTCACAGACGCTTGATCGAAGTGAAAGGGATTGAAGCGTGCAGCACTGGTTCCGTGATCTGAAATATTCAAATGATAATGGTCCACAGGCGCTTTTGCCTTGACCATATTTGGAAAACGAAAACTTGCCATGACCTCAATCTATTTCTAGCTTTTATTTGTACATTTTGTTAATTATTGAAAGTAGATTTTGTATTTATGGCTTTAGACATCCTAAACTGCCACTTTATACTGAATGAATGAAAGTATTCGATCACCATCAAAAGATCGTTCCCAAAGACTGATAGCTCTTTTTGAGTTGGTACTGTTTGTATTGTTTTTAGGTTTATACCTTTTGAGGGTAAAAACCATGTATTGCCTTGCTCAACTGAATGAGGCAAAGGAACATTTTAGGGTTCATTTTCAAAATTTCCGACGAGCATCCCCATCCTTCTATATAAAGGAGTCCCCCTATTTTAGGATACTGATTTTTCGCGACACTCTAGTTAATTTCGGGATTTTTCTAAGTCGCGAAAATAGAGTGCCACGAAAATGTCATGTATGTTTGTTGCAACACTTTAAGGCCAAGCTAACAAAGTGGACTGCCTTCCTTTTAGCCGACATGGAGATTCCTCATTGGTACTCGAAACACGGTCACGCTTCTGTGCTACCTCCATTAGTGATTCCACAAGGAGACGAAGTTACGCAGATACAGTTTGACAAGACTGAGAGTTAGTAGCGTGGTGAATTGCATAGCTGAGAATTAAGGGCAAAAGCACGAGGGCACCTAGATGAAGCAGTTTTCGTATAAGTATTGAAACGCACCATGCAGCTGCATGAAAGGTCACACCAAAACTGATGTAAATGATACTGACCTGTATGAGTTTCATTCTGTTATAAAAATGATCTGCATATCACGCTCAAATGCAGACACACATGCCCTTTTCATGTATTTTCCCTCGCGCGGCTAAAGAGGTTTCATACCAAAATAGGCGCTGTATCTGCTTTGGTGTATTATCATCTCACTGAGCAAGGTTGGATGACATATAAATTACTGGCAACTTGTGGTTCGTTTGGTCTCGCCACGGGAATTGTACGAGCCATGGCTTGATCCAACTCGCACTGATATTACGCCGAAATGAACCAAAGTTGCCAAAGTTATATTGCACGAAATTTTGCGCTGTTGATCAGTTGTGTTATTACTGTTATTACTGTTGTTGTTGTTGTTGTTGTTGTTGTTGTTGTTCTTCTTCTTCTTCTTCTTCTTCTTCTTCTTCTTCTTCTTCCATCTTCTTCTTCATATCTTCTTTTTCTTCTCAGATCTTTGTCTATTTCTACGTACTCAGATTGTTGCTGATATCATGTAAATAAACAATTTGCCGGTAACAACACTAGCTCAACTGAAATGCTAATAACGCAAAGTATGTATGTGCATGGATTGTTTAATTGGCTGGACAGAACTGACAAATATGGCATCGAAACAGTTAACGAAATCAAGCAATGAGAAACAAAACGATTAAATTTTATCTGAAGATCAGGTATTGCTATTGCAGTACCGTTGCTCCATCAGTTATTTTCTCGATTTTTCTCGATCTTTTTAATTTCGTCTGACTCGTAAAGTTAGACGCTTTCCAGTTCTAAAACAGCGTCTTGGTGCAGCTTTACTAAGAAATTTTTGTAAATCTGTTTGGTCAAACACGCTTTTCGGTCCCATCCTTCAATTCGTTTATCATACTATCGGCAAATTGCAGATAAATACATGGGAACGGGGATTAACGTAGTGGATAGAAACTCATTCCGTTATATATCGTCGAAACAGCCCCTAAATTACTTCTCGATCATCCTTCAAATAATACTTACAGTAGTCTGCAATAGTTCACGACTTATTTTGAGTGGTAAACAAAAGTTTTCATTTCTTTCCAGGTGGTTTTGCAGGATTGCGAGGTGTCTTGTCTTATCAACTGAATACAAATAAGGTCTCCAAAAACGAGTATATGGTTGTCATGTGGAACGTTCCTGAGTTTAAACGACATTTTGATGACATCAAATTTGCACTTAAGGTTAGTGAAAGCGTCATTTGTTTTAGACTGAATAGGCATGGACAAGAGAGAAGAGAAAATAAGACCATGCGGCATGCGAACAATTGCTGCATGAAGTTCTGATGATATTGGGAATTATCAATGCCCGGGAAAGTGTTATTGGCCGAAGCCGTAGGCTGACAGCAATAACATTTACCGAGACATCATAATTCCGGATATCCTCAAAAACGAATTCAATAACTATTTTATTATACATTGTCATACACACGTTTTTGAAGACATAAGAAAAAATGGTGAAAACGCGAAATGATTCGTCGAAATGAACAGTAAAATGCAAAAACTCTAAAATGGTGGTCTACGAATTAGTTCATTTACCTTCAAAATCCATGTTATACAAAGAAGAACTTCCATCTGCACCAAGATGAACACCAAGATTTGCGAAATTAATCAAACAAACAAACAAAGCTTTAGTCCAAAACTTACATTTGCCGACTGAATTTCTTTTTCAAAGATGGCGGTTTTGATCACGTCAGTGCCGAAAATCAGTCATTCAGAGCGCGCATTATATACTATACAGAAAACACAGTAAACGTATAAAACTGTGTAACTGTGTAGCTTGCATAAGTCTTTTGCTGATCGATTGTTGATCGTTTTGCAGATTGAAAGGCTTGCACTGGGTATGAGCTTAGACGAAGCTCGTCTCAAAACCTATTTAACCAATGCAAACTGGATAAAGGCCAAAGATAAGACCGACTACTTTTGTGCAAATGATGATACCGGTACCTTTGCTCTAAAGGCTGCCATGGGAACGCAAAGCCGGTTGACATTAAGAGTTCAAGTAGCCCGGCTTTAAACCGCCAGCTGCCAGATAAAAATACCAATTGTTGCCATAGCGATAACAAACCGCTTGTACTAAACTCAGTGATGATTTTTAACAACAATAAAATGTTGATTCAATGTCCAGTTTTGTGAAGATATTTTCCTCGGGTTTTTGCAGTAATACCCAAACTTTTTCTTGATGGTGTTTATACTAGCTTTCTTTTGCCAGAGGGAGATTAACAGGGGTGGGCCTCGTCCTGAGACGACTTTAGTCCCTATTCTTCTTTAGTCCCTATTCTTCTAAGGAGCAAGGACGATGGCACAATTGGTTAGTGTGCGGCCTTCGATGCGAGAGTTCCCTAGTTTGATCCCCA
The DNA here is from genome assembly GCA_029948255.1 of Telmatactis stephensoni. NCBI lineage: Eukaryota > Metazoa > Cnidaria > Anthozoa > Actiniaria > Isophelliidae > Telmatactis > Telmatactis stephensoni. The sequence goes on from JALIZF010001335.1 coordinate 174,609, forward strand.
GTCCTGACCTCGCATCCTTGTTTCGACTTCTTTCCTTTCCGTGTAGCTTTAAGTATCCTTTAAATACCACGGAGCACTGATAGAGAGGGGGAGGAGGTAAAATGAGCGCACCGTCGGCTTCCTGGAAGATTTGCTCAGCAAAAGGAGCTATCGACGTTAAACAAGGTCATTTACCTTTACCTTTATCTCCTCGATACTCTTCCAATCCTCTGTATCGTCTGGACGGTTTTCTATAACCCTGCATTCCATCCTGTGAAGGACAATCCTGGGTCCACCCCTAGGTTGCTCGATCGAACTAAAACTCTCAACAGCTTTCAGCCTTGTAAAAAAAGAAGATGATTTAGCTTATAGAATCACAAAGTAATATCGATTTTTTCATACTTAAACACTGAAAGCTGAATCAAATATTGATGGCCTCACGAAATAATTAAATTCGTTGCGATATCATGAACGATACTATATAGTGTGACGGAGCTAATTTGAGGGTCTTCAGTCGTTCGAATTCAGTTAGCTACGTCCTCTGAAGGTAATTCTTCAATTACTTTTATCCGATATAGTCCTACTGTAGGTATACTCCTGAGGATTGGATATGTTCCCGGTTTTTGCTTTTTTTCTAAAGTTGATTTAACCAATATTAAATCAAAAGGGCAAAGTATTCCATAACTTAGATATTTTTACCAAAAACGAATTCCTGAAAAGAAACGTCTCAGCGATCATAGTATAATTAGAACTATTCATACAGGGATGGCCGAGTTAGCCTTTTATCAGGAAATATGGGGTAGACATAGTATAGCATGACGATATAGTTGATAGTACTAGCAGAAAATAGATCTGAGATCGATATCTTGAAATAATCAACGTGCTCATACCAAGAGAGCATAAATAAGAGAGGGAAACTTGTTAATGGGGCGCGCGCCGTGATGATTCCCATCTGTGCTATTTTTAGTAACCGGATGCAGTTTAATTTTCATCTTACCCTACTCCCGTGCGTCATGATTTGATACTTCCGGACCCAGAGAACCGTTTAGTGCAAATTTGAGTTTTCAAAAACAGCTTTAAAAACAACGTTTTCTTAGTTCTGCTTTGTTCATATTATCTAGTATCAAAAGTGTGTTCTTTGTGGTTACAAAGTAACGATTTTGATGGAAAAAAAAGACAAAAACGTCGAGGATTTTGTTCGCTTTTTGAATGACATTTTAGCGAAAATGCGCGCGCTACTGGCGCATCACACGTCATTGAGCGCGCGCTTACGTTTATTTAAAAAATTTCGCTCATTTAGATGAGAAAAACTCGTTTCTTTCTATAGATTTTGATCTATGTTACTAATAGGATATCCTATGGCATTTTCGTGGAATTTGGAATAAATTTGATATCAATTGTGTGATTTTATGAAGCTCAAATCGCCAAATTCCACTCGTTCAAATTTTCGACGCACGGGAGTAGGGTAAGACGAAAATTAAACTGCATCCGGTTACTAAAAATAGCACAGATGGGAATCATCACGGCGCGCGCCCCAATAACAAGTTTCCCTCTCTTATTTATGCTCTCTTGCTCGTACTGATTTGAATTTAGAGACTGTCTAAAATGTTCTAAAATGCAAGTCAAATCTTTAGCACTCCTTTATACTTTCTCCACTTCCATCTAAAGCAGAGGTTACAGAGGAGCCAAGACTTGCGAGGCGTGACATAGGTGTGGACGTAGTCAGACCAAGTTAAGTCTTTAGTAACAATAACACTCAAATCTCTTACTGGGGTAACTACTTTAAGTTTGGAACCATCAACATGATCAAGGAAAAAGAACGGGCTGGACTACTTTGCGGTTGCTGTTGTTTTTGTTTTGTTGATGTTTACTCAGCTTTTAATAAGGAGAGAGACGACTTCATCGACAATAACCTGGATTAATGAGAGGTTATTTGTCGATACAACAATGAATCTCGTTAGCAATACTATTAATACTATACTATTGATACTATATTTTCTTCTCTTTAAGCGAGGCCACAATGTTATCGATTTTTATCTCATTTTGGGAAATTTCTCAAGTTTCTCAGTATTAGATCTAGAGTCTTCTATTAGCTTTCTCCATAGAGGTTTTTTTCTTACGAATGGGCTTAGCAGGATCCCCATTGATCCAAGGAGGTTTGTTCAAGTCGCTTGGCGTTTAACAAAAGAGTTAAAGTTGCGCTTGACGAAACGAAACGACTACACATTACATTTATCCACGACCCAAACCTTCCTCCTTAAAATTTCAAAAAGGTCTTACAAAAAGGTCGTTTGTCCAAAATTATGGATCAAACAAAATGGAAACTACGTCAGTTTTTTGAAACCAAAAAACTCTAATAAAGTAAATAATAAAACTCGGAAATGTTTTTGCAACTTTAGGGGAGAGGGGGAGGGGATATATATAAATGTAATGTGTAGTCGTTCCGTTTCGTTGATGTGGTGGCATTTATCCTTTCCAATCGGACACTCACACGACGCTCTTGAAACAGTTTGATTTTTCACATGAACCTAAAATGATCGAAGTTTTAAAAAATGGTGTATTATAACACGATCGAGCGTAAGGCCATTACAAAATCATCAACGACCTACAAGGAATCAATAAACCACAAAACGGACACAGAAACGACAATTTTCTTTCAAAATTAGGTACATTTTGATTTCAATTCTCCGAGTAAAGATAAATACATATAGAAGGAGGTATATATGCCAAAAGCTTTATGGATCTACGTTACTTAATTGTTTCAAAACAAATTCAAACAACAATTTGTACGTATGCTTCCTGTCGTGTTTCAAAATGCATTACGCGTAAAATAAGAACAAATAAGAATCCAAATCTACATAAGCTAAGTCAAAAGGGATGTGCAACTTGAATTTCATATAAAATATTAAATAAACATTCTTGGAAAAGCAAGGTTTTCACAAAACATGAGTTCAAAGATTAATGCGAAACGTAAACAAACCTGTACGTTGTATCGTCTTTTCTTCATTGAAGCTTGAACTTTTCCATTAAAAAAACCTTCCTTGTTGACTTCAACAGCATGCACTCGATTGGCATCATACGCCTTGATCGCTTTTTTAAGTCGTTTAGGATATTTTGAAAAAAATTCACAGATCGTAAAAACTGTTACCGGCTCCATGTTTTTGTCATTTGGACCCGGAAGTGAAAAAGCACGACGGAAATACGTCATCACTTACAAGCCCTATAGCGTAGCTCCCGCGCGCGCGAACGGAGCACCATACTTAAGAAGAAATGATAGCCCATATCATCGAGTTGATCTTCATGGACACACAGGGAGACCAACGGCTGTACCTCCATCCATACGTCGTACATACATACATACATACGTCCGTGTACATGGCGATGCTGATTGGCTGATTGATTTTTGGCGCCAACATGACGCGCCGACACTTTGACAACTGAACATTTACAAGTTTTCATGCGGTTTTAACTTGCAAAACTTAAACTTAAATCAAACATATTCTGAAAACCTCATAAACATTTAGCGATTTTAACGGACATTAGTCTATGCCATGCTCGACGTTTTTAAGCAAAAAAATTGTACGTTTGAATTTTTTTTCGGACCCGGTGTCGTTCCAAAGACTGATCGGAAGACGAAGGACACACATAACATTTTCAAAGCTGGACGACATTTTAGTTGGATTCGTAGCTTCAAAAAACGTCTCCTAATAACTGAGTCATTGAGGATTGTGTTTGCCTCGTTTCGTGAAGATGCTGCTCAAAAATCTCGGTAAAGTAAGAAATCAACAATCGTCTCCATTGAGTGTAGAAACAGAATCCAAAAATGTCATCAGAGCCAGAAGGATTTTTAACATTTCCAATTAGAGTACATAGATAAATTTGGCAGCCAATCCAGCAAGCCAAATTCATCGTCAAAGCCGGTTGAAATCGAGTCAAGCCAATATGGCGGACGGGAGTTGAAGTTGGCAAAAACGATAAATAGACCAAGATGTAGAGCTTTCAGTTAAATAGGAAATCAGCAGCAGTGTTTCACGACAATAAGAACCTTCTGGGCGTAGAAAAAACAATCTTAAATGTTCAAATCAGGAGATTTTGATCAGAATTTAGCAAAGAAAAATAAACACGTCTTGACACTGGCGTACCGCTGACCAGCTGTTTGTATAATCACTTTAACGAGATCAAAATTGCATCATCATGCAGTGTAACCTGGAAGAGAGAATTCTTGTTTTGTGTAAAGACAACTATATAGCTATTTCAAAAAAGGTTGACGGGGCGAATGGTGAATGGCAATCGGCGATTGGTGACTGCACAACCGAAAGGAAATTTGGGAAAACAAGAATTACTTCATTATTCTTTGATTAAATACCCAAGCAATGCTGGTACCATGCAGTAAAGACCTTATTGGACAAAATGGTCGATAGGCGATTTATATCTCCGCGCCGGATAACGGTCTAATAGCGTGACCATAGTTCCTTTCGGTCGTGCAATCACCATTCGCCGATTGCCATTCGCCGTTCGCCAAGTTAACCTTTCTTGAAATACCTATATAAAAATACTGAAAAAAATACTGAAAATTATCATTTTATCTAAATGCCATTTAGATAAAATGATAATTTTCAGTATTTTGCTTTTGACGTTTTTGATTCAAATGAATTCGGCTTCCTGTGGTAATTTGCCCCCAAAGACTTCATTTTGTCGAAAAAGTTGAAATAATAAAGATTGTTATATACCAACTGTCAAAGTCAATTTCTTCCGTGCTCTGATTGGGCGAGAGCGCATCACGTGAACGTCAACAAATTTTGCTGTTTCCCCAGCAACAACTCTCAGCGGGCAACAGTGAGTTTTATTGAATTGACCGGTAATAACAAAACCGGAAGTTGATTGAGCTTCGAAGGCGCGTTTTTGGCAGCGCGCGTTTACAAAGTCATTCATTTGGACATGCACGAGGCAAAACTTGTGTTTATTGTCAAACTTTTAAGACCAATATACAACATTTATTCCGAGAAAAAGATGATAACCAACCAGAAATGTCACCAAAAGAGCTGCAACAATTCTCCGAAAAACTATGTGTGAAAAAAGGTCAGTTTTTTTTGTGAATTTTGATTAAAAACTTTAACTGTAGGCAGCGACGTTTTGCTTTTTATTTTGTTCTTTGACAGTTGGTATATAACAAAACACTTATTGACTGGGACCTCGGGAAAGCAGTATGTTTTGTGGTCCCTCGACCGCCAATGTTTCATAGGCGGTCTGGGGACCACAAAACATACTGTTTCCCTCGGTCCCAGTCAATAAGTGTTAACTATAGATCAAGCTTTTTAGCATTTGCTATAGGATTTGTATATACTCTTTTGTTGGGTATAAAAATAGATAGTTAGATAAATAGTTAGATTGTTAGTTTATTATAAATTCTTTAATTGCAGCTATACCTGAATTAATAAGGTTAACAATAAGAAAAAAATATCTATATGTTAACAGCAAGTGATAACATGACGAGTATGCGCGAGCCGCTGGACGGAAGTGGCCTCAATATAATTACGGTTTTAACCTGGCTTAGGGCTACCTCTCTCATAAATAGAGTTGTATATAGTCCCCTCAAAGTTTTTCGGAGCATTACATTCGAGTGCAGAAGTATGAACAGCTAGAAATTATCCTTTCAAAATTATCCATTTGTCCTAGACACTAGAAGTTGGAGACATGCGCAGATGTTATCACTTGCTGCTCTATATGTATAATAAAATGAACACTACTACATACATCTGTGATGTAATAATATTAGAGTACAAACGCTAAAATTGTGCAACATAAATAGTACTAAGTAGTGATAAATTATGCAAATTCTTTTGTTTTCTATTGTTTAATTAGTGATATTTAGTACCAAATAGTGCAAAGTATTCTTGGGTTGAATGTGACGTCACGGCAGCCATCTTGGATGAACTTCAACAGAAGATTTCTCATTAGCGTAGAGTGTATACAATTGGTCTGCGCATGTTTGTGTTTATGGTTTGAAATCCATTTCTGATCAAATGCAAGAAATTTTTGTTTGCGTGGAACATTTCATTGGCTATTTCGTTCTTCCAAATCATGTTCAACGTACAAAATAGTGAGATATAAGCAGTCTTTCTACCGCTAGTGCGCTGTGGATCATGATTTAAATTGAAGGCACCCCTGATTGGAAAATATCATGCGTCAAAGTCAGTATAAAGTGGTAAGAACGACCAGAACTCCGCACGTTTGCGTTATATTTTGGGCGCTAAATTTATATATAAGGTGCATTAAGCAGTGTGCTGTGTGCTGTACCTAGATCCCTCACGAGGCTAGACAGGATAGGGATTATTAAATATGAAGTAATGTAACTCCTAAGTTAGCAGTCACAGTACTTTTCAGAGCCTTTTCAAAATCCAGCTCCCCATTCGGAAATATAGTCTTGTAAGGCTTTCTTTATTATGACAAACGTTAGCATCAAAACGTGTCGGATATACAATTAACACAAGTACGCATGCTCATACAATACTTCAATTTTTGAAAATTAAAATTTGCCTCAATTTCAACAATTAATTTTGGTGATTTTGGTGGTAATAACAAGTAATTAGTTATACCAGATAGTTACTTCAGCTAGCAGCAATATTAGATATATATGCAGTTAGCTTAGGGCTACGCCCTCAGCTGACTGCAATATATCCAATCTGATTACTGCCGGTTTCAATGACTATCTAATACTGCATGATTATATGTGGAACGAACATGGGGCCTGATTATATATGAACAGGGCTGGCCGGTTAAGCGGGCTGATCGTGACTTCTTTTGTTCTGTGGCCCCCAAGGAAAGGGTCAGCACGAAGCCCTCTTGAAGCGCAGCGGTGATTGGTTTAAAAACGACAAATGAAAAGATTGGACCCTATTGCCCTCCATTAGCTAATCAGAAAATGCGTTCAAACGCACTTTCTGATTCTTTCCTTTCCGCAAGGAAAAGAAAGCAAAAGAAGTCAGCCCGCTTAACCGGGCTAGCCCTGTTCATATGATCATGCCCTAAGATTCAAGAAATTAAATTGCCTATTGTTAATACTATCCCAAGAATGTCATGACATTTCCAGTGCTTCACTCATAGTTACTATCATCCCAAGAATACCATGGCATTTCTTCTGGTTCTGCTGTACATGTACAGGTGGTTGACATGCCAACATCGTATGAAGTCTCCTTTTCTGAGGCTGGGGTCTGATGATATAGTAAGAGTGTGTCATTGGCTGCACCAAATATTATATACCATATCTGGTTTTCATATAAAGTATATTACACCTTTTTTTGCCCAAATCTCTTTCTCTATATTCCTCTAATAATGCTAATTGGTCAACCTCATCGTTCGACTAATCAGACACGAGATCAAATTTGATTTCCGAAACATTTAACTTTCACAGGGAAATTTGTTTCTGGGAGCCTGGAACGAGCGATATATACGATAGAATGATACCCCTGGTACGGGACCGGTGTTTCCGAAGATAAACATTGCATTGAATTATCCCTGGAAGCCGGGATAACTATTTTGCTTTCTTTTCCCTTGGGTCAATATAAACAAAAGAGTTATCTCGGCTAGCAGGTGGGAAATTTGTCGCTGCAGGCCGAAAGTTACGCGGGCTCTGGGTAAGAGATTGCTTGAAGGCTACTTGTGGCAAGAATGTAAACAGTATGGCTGCCAGTTTCGTTAGACTACAAGTTCCTACATGAATCATCCAAGGGTAGGCTGGCCCTTTTGTACATTTGTCAGTGGTTTCTGGACTAGTTCACGCCGATTTTAGCCAATCAGAATCAAGTTGGAATGATAAATTTGTGCTTGGTTTGACTGTGGGTTTCCTGTGTGAAATACTTGTGGGGTGTTTTACTTCCTGTGAATCACTTCGGAAACTACTTGCGGGGTGTTTTATTTCCGGTGCAGTAGTTCACACAGGGAAACCAAACTGTGACCACACACGTGATAGCTAGAAATTTTGGGGATGAGTATCGCGGGCGCTGACGAATCCCTGACGGCTGAAATCTGAGCCTAGTGGGACCCCTCCATCACCAAAACTTGAAAAGGCTACAAAAAGTCTACAAAATAATAATAATAATAATAATAATGTTTAAGATTTATATACCGCAAATATCTATATGTATATAATCAAATGCGGTTGAAATGAACTGAACTGAAATGAAGTATATAATCAAACATAAATGGATTAAGAATCCCAACTGGCAAGGAGGCAAACCAGTTGGCTATATTACAAGCATGGCCGAGAAACTGAATTTGAACTAATCGAAATCGGAACAAATTCAGTCTCAGCTAGTGGCCAGAGCGGGTATCGAACCTGGGACCACCAGATTGCGAGACCAACGCTCTGACCACTCGGCCATGCTGCCTGGGAGCCTGGGAACAAGTAAATGTGGGTTTCCTGTGGAAAAAATTAAAATGGCGTACAAATAAAGGCAAAATACGCTTCAACTTGTTCCATTTGTATTTTTTATTTGTATTATCTCAATATTTCCTTTCTCGGGAAAATAATCTCAGTAGTTTCCGGATGTAACGGTAGACTTTAATATTTTTACGTTATACAGCGATCACACACATGTTTCTTCTCTATTTATTTCTTAATCACGAACACGGTTGCTACAACAAACATTTAAGCATAAATATCAGTAAATTACGAAGAAATTAAAGAAAAATTACAATAAATAAACTGTACTTACAAAACGCTGTATAAGGGTCGAACGGTAGACGATGTGACACTAATTTATACGATTTACAAAAGTTTTATAAGAACAACGACAAAATGACAATAAAGTAGAATATCAATTAGGACGTAAAAAAAACAAAGACTATTGTACGAAAACAATACGTGAAGACAAAGAAATACTAAGTCTAAATTTGGCGCCAAACGGCGCTAACACCGGAAACTAAGTGAACTACTCTGGATCCGCCTCTGAACAGTTTGCAAAATTATTAGAATTGATCCTCCTTCAGAATGTATTAAAACAAATCAGTAGTTATTTCATAATTCGGATAAAGTTCGATTTCTTGGCATTTCTAAATTACGGACTATAACATGCTGTTCTTCAGTCGTTTATAACTTTTCATAGAAGTATTCAATCTTTTCGATTTTTCGATTTACTTATCAAAGGTGTAGATATCCTAAAGCTATCTAACGGCAGTAGTATTTTTAGTATCTTTTTGGCATGTTTAGTATCTTTTCCATAGATATTCTTGAACAACTTGGATGGAAAGACCATGTCGAAAGACGCATGGGTCAGTTGGCCTCCCTCATGTTTAAAATTCTAAATCAGTGGTCATGCCCCTAGCTACCTTTCTGAGCTTTTTCAATATTCGCACGATAATTCACATTCATAATTTGCGTTGCTCCCAAAATGGTCTTTTCATCCCTAAATTTTCTACTCACGAAAATGGGTATTCTGGATGAATCATAGTAAAAACTGTAATTCCCCCCCCCCCCCCCCCCCAAAAAAAAAATTGCTAAACTAAGTAGCCACTAAATCTCGATTCCTCTAGAGAAACGCGAATTTTAGTAGTCACTAGAAAAAGTAACCTTAAGGTTACCGTAATGATAATACTGAATACTGTTAGGTACGTACCACTGTACTTTGTGGACACATAGCTTCATGGCTACCCAGGGCTAGTACTGGGAGATTTAGTAGATTTAGGAGGTAATGGAGGCAGCGGCCTGTCATGATACTTTCCAGACAACGGTTGTTTGTCAACTTCTGAAAGAAAAATAACAAACATTGAAAAAGTATACAAAGAAAGAAAAAGAGGAGTAGACACTCAAAGTTTCTAAGAAATTAGCCTGTGAACAGGGGAGGGGGAAGGGAGGAGGAAGAGAAGAGACTTGGGAAGGTGAGAAAAGGGAGAGGAGAGCCTGTAGTACTTCTATTAATTCATGACTAGCGAGCCATTAGGCTCTCCAGGGGAGGGGGACAGGGGAGGGGAAGGGAGATGGGGACTGGGGAGGGGGAGGAGGACGGGGGAAAAGGGAAAAGAAAGGAGAGCCTGCACGTACGCTATTATTTTAAAAATACACTCAGGTCGCCCAATAACGGAGGCATCTGATTGGTTGAGGGCACTGAATTTTGACTGCGATTTAAACTAGTTTGGAAAAGAGGTAAACAATCATGCATGGCAGTGTTGCTGAATGAGGTATAAACAAGAAGTTTAATATTACGGATTTTAAACCGTAACTAGACGCACCTGTGCGTTCACTCGTACCCAGGTGAAAGCGAGCCCAATATCGGCTTAAAAAAGACATTTAGATAAGCTGCCGCTAGGGTAAGAGCGATTGACATGTTGTGGTTAATAAACTTTTTAACAAGACACTCCTCGAAGCGTACACTAGTTGCCTGTAGTGCAACCAGTGCAGTAGTAAAGACCTTTATTGAATCGGCTAACCATAAATGAAGAAATAAAACCTTTGTAAGCCCAGCAACTTGAAAAACAGGAGCTTGTGGCTGTCGACTACTGGGTGGTGCCGGATCAAATGGTCCGTCCTTATCTGGTCAATGTCAATTTGTCTGTCAGCAGCTACTAGTATGGCCTTTGGCTTCTATTATCATAGGTATTATATATCTCACATGCAAAAATATTACCTGCGAATATATCAGTTTATTAAACTTTTTATTCCACTGTATATCTAAATTGTTTGCTGTAAAGACTTCTACAACAGCGTTTTTGGCACAATAACAAATCGTGTATTTTTTCGTTCATGTTTCAGATGCTATCTGATATGAATATAAGACATTACGTGACCAAACGCGCCAGGTCAAATAGAAACATATAAATGGTCTGGTCCAGAATTTTGATATTAAAATTCAGTACAAAAACCTCTCAAGAGCCCTTGAATGCTTGAATGAAAAATATAATTGACTTGCCTCTATATGTGTTCGTTTAGCAACATGTAGGGTGAGAAATTCGTAGATTTCCAGCTTCGTTTCAAGTACTCTATTTATATAATTAGAGTTCGATATTTGGTCAAAGTATTGCAGATGAATCTCAAAGTAACAGCCCATTCTGAAGCTCTTATATAAGTGTATAGGTATATCTCTTCACTTTACATTGTTTCACTGCTGGAAGAGCCTGTCTCTGAAAGCTATTTTCTTTGTTTTCGGCCATCTTGCATTCCTAAAGTTCCTGGCTGGCGTTCGCAGTCGCTCAAAGGTGATGAATGGAGGGCAGTGTTTCTTACGCTTTTAACCAATCAGTAACTGCAACACGTGACCGATTGCGCAAGAATGGCCTTTTCTCGAGAGGAAATCACACAAAAAAAGAAAAAGAACAAACATTTGCAGTTTATAACTCGAGTAAAAATGGATTTTCTTTAAGCTCAAAACCAGGACAGAAAAATGCAGTCAAAGCCTTCAAGCTGTTCTTCCGACAGTTCTGATTTGGGGTCTGGCTTGTCGATGTCACATCACAAATATACAAATATATAAGGAATGGAGATTTCTTTCCCTTCTTCCCCCTCCCCTCCCCTCCCCTTCCCCTTCCCCCAAAGAGCCGCTACGCAGGCTATCGCGTTTGGAAGTAACAAACAAATTTTCCGTGGAAATATGCGATGCCTTACTTGAATTCCCAAACTGGACTTTCAATGAACATTTACATACACAATTGCAATTCGTCGTCTCTTGAGCATACAATTTTCTTTTGAGTTATGTTCATATCATAATCTCTTGACCCGTTGTAACATTTATCGCGCGTGCATGGGAAACATCGGTCAACTGTCAAAATTTTGACAGCGTTTACTTTGAACGTGATTGGCTTAGATTGGCCTTTATCCGTTGCCACGCAATCAAGCATAGAGGGGGCGTATTTTTTAAAACAATAGCGTTCGTGCAGGCCCTCTGTTCTTTCCTCTCCTCCCCAGCTCACTGCCCTTCCCCCTCCCCGTTTCCCCTCTCCCTCTCCTCCCCCTTCCCCTTGAGAGCCTGTACAGGCAGGTTAATTCATGAGCTTACGCCTCGTTGAAATAAGAGTTCAAATTGTGGCTTATAGCTGTCAATATCACATTAGGGACGGACCATTAGAAAAGTGATGGGAGGGATGGGGAGTTTGGAATTGGCATAAGTTTTTTGGGGGGTCACCAAAAGTGGTACCCTGCGAGCAGAGTCCCCCTTTACCTTCTAATCGAGCGAACGAAGGAAGGGAGACTCTGCCGAAACCCTGTATTTTCTTTGATTCGCCGATAGCCCAAGATCTTGGGCTACTCAAACTGGTATTTCTACCAGACAAACCGGTTTTTATGCGCACGACTAAACTAATCAGATTAGAATTGTAAATATCTGTCAACACCACAACGATAGTAAAAATTGTACTACCAAAAATAAGTTTCAAATGTTTCAATACGAAAACTGATATATACAGATGGAAGATCAGGAAACTCTTCTTTGTATATTTTTAATTGATATCAGATACTTCGAATAAAACGAAGTGAAGTATACTTGTAAACTAGCTGTTGTTTAGTGACCCGAGGTTAATCCAGTTATTCTCCAAGTCAACGGAACGCTAGGTAGACCTCTGGTGCGAATGGCTCCTTGAAGTTTGTGAGCCAAGTTTTGATTCGTTAACGAATTGGAATGGGATGTAGCGCTGTTTGAAGCAGCCGTTTATGCCGAGGGAACATTGCGTGACGAGGCTATTAAAACACGGCTGCCAGTGAGACTACTCAGCTGCATGGTCTTTGCAAAATTTACCGGAAACGGAAGTTGTTTTTACGGAAGTAGGCATGGAAATCAATCATTGTCTCTAAGCAACTGTCGCGCATGCTTAAATAAGAAAATACAGGGTTTCGGCAGTCTCCCTTTCTTCGTTCGCTCGATTAGAAGGTAAAGGGGGACTCTGCTCGCAGGTTACAAAAGTGGAAATGAATTTTTTTTCACTTTGGCAGGAATATTTTTTAAAAGAATATGTTCCGGCAGATTTTTTGTTTTTTTTCAAAATTTTTATCGGAAATAATTTTTTTTGCTTTTGCCCCATCCCCCCCATCACTTTTCTAATGGTCCGTCCCTTAACACAGCATGTTTTATTAGCTTCTTTGAGAATTCTTTATCTGGTTTTACATATTTAAAAACAATTGAAACCCCAAAGAAACTAAACAAATGTGTTCATTAATGAGTACAGCCCAGTATTAGTTTAATCGATTTGGGAGTTCAAATTTACAAGCTCTTTCAACTTCTAACGAATTTTACTCAGTCCTGTATCTTTTGATTGACGTCAAAGGTGAACAGCTTTTGCTGTTATCGTTAATTTTGTTTACTTCATTTTTAGTCCTCAAAAGCTGCATTGAAAAAGTTATCAAGAGACTAAAGAAAGTTCAAAATCTTGGCCAAATCAGAGAGAAATATCTCCAAATAACTCCTTGAAGAATAATGTATAGATGTCTGGGTTTATTTATCAAAATCTTTAACATATGCTGTCATTAAGGACGTTCGCGGGAAAAAAAGTTTACCATGTTTTTTCCTTCATACTTCGCATGGTGAGATAATGTCATCATAGAAATTGAAAGAGCAAAGAAAAAATGGGGGTCACCGTGCTCGTTGAGGAGTGAGGTGACATCAAGGTGCACCCACTTTCTCGTAGAAGATCGCTTGCGCGCCAATCTATACAAGTCGAGCATAGAAGTCATTTTTTGCAGAAAAACTAAATGGATTGCTCAATGTTTATTTACACGACCACTCAATAATCCATGGAATAATATTATGTGAAAATATTTGTAAATACTTAACAAATAGCTGTTGTTTTTAATTCGAATTGGCAGTCATGAGCGACGCTTTTGCCGCGACTTCGCTCAAAGTTGTCACGGAAATCCGTGTTTTTATTATGATTTTACCATAATATTTTTCTCAAATTTAGAATATTAACAGCCTATGTAATTCTTTGTCAAACACCGAAATAAAAAGTGGGGGTCACCGTATTCGTTTCCGAGATATTGAGCCGTAAGAGCCGCAAAGTTTGAAAATTTGGCCGCCATCTTGAATACCGAGAGGAGACTGGGTCCAGTAGAATCTTTTCCATCCTTTTTTCTGCAGTTTTTCAACCTGAACGAATTTTTTTCCTCGGTAAAATTCCTTTTTTTAATTTTTTTTCTTTTTTCAAATAATTTCCATTTTAAAAAAATCGAAAAAGTCATTACCGAAAAAAATTCTTTTCGGCCGCCATCTTGGATTTAGTTGAGGTAGCGCGCGCTAGCGTGCGCAGTAAAAGTGCGCGTGAACAATGCCCGCGAACGTCCTTAATTATATACTGTCAGGGTATACCAGGAGATGGTATACTGGAATAGCGTCATGCGGAACGGAGTCACCATAGGCTCTCCCTTCCCTTCTTCCCCCCCCCCCCCCCCAAGCCCCTTCTCTTTCTCCTCTCCTCTCCTGCCCTGAGCCTGAGGAAGAAATCAAAATTGATCTAGGCGTATCAGCAAATACGATTGAGCTCTCTACCCTACCTTGGTTAGGATAGTCATAAAGAGGTACATAAATATGTTCAAAACATGGGTCTATATCCTCATAGAGGTCTTCCTCATCAATACATTTCTTTTCATCCTTTGGTTGTGGATGTCGATTTCCATAGAGTCCTACATCATCCTTAAGCCCCTCTGCATCTTTCATTTTAATACTCGATGTTGCATATGCATACGTATATCCGTCTTCGTTTTGATTGTTTGGTTCTGTTTCTTGATTACCACATTGGTATATGTAGGAATGTCTCATAAAAACGTCCACTGGAGATAATTGTGTCAGATACTCGGAAGACAAGTGATCTTCAGAGGGAATCACATGATCGTTCGACGGTAATGATGGTTGCATCGCTTCGATGTCGATTTGTTCTTGCTTGATCACGTCGGGATGGAATTCCTTCCATCTTGTTAACAAGCACGAGTCAAACGGTTTTCTAAGTTGTACACAAAGATGCTGATTAGATTTTTATAAAATGAAGAAATGCATTAGGGTTTTCCGATTTACGGGCACTAAGGCCGATTTGGCACTAATTGCTTACTATCAATAGGCGTCGCACTTTATGTCAATCACAAAAGTTACTGTTAGGGCTCTATAAATGTAGAGTATGTTAAACTTAGTGATCATCACTGGAAGTTTCAGATAATTATCTTAATGACGTTTGCGTCAAAAAAGTTTACCATGTTTTTTTCGTGAAGGGTCGAAGATCGCTTGCGCACCAATCTATACGAATCGAGCATAGAAATCATTTTATTGTAGAAAATCTAAATGGATTGCTCAGTGTTTATTTGCACGACCCATAAAATAATATAATAATGCGTAAATATTTGTAAATACTTAACAAATGGAGGAGGAGTGAAGGCTATCCCAGAATGCTTTGCGCCTTTGAAACGTGGTTTTGTACAAAATTTATGCTGGAAACGGAGCTAAATTTTGGTCGTTGCATTGAGATGCAGAAATGAATTCCTTTACGAATAAGAAGAAGTGGTAAAAGAGCTTTCAAATTATTACAAATTTAGCGAATTTTGACATTTCTAAAGGTTTGTAATTTAGATTTGAACTTGAAGTACTTTGGGGCCTAGCAATTATAGAATACCCGTCCACTTTTAAGCACCTTGCATTACCTTGCTACCGCGGTCCGCAGTCCCGCAGTGATCGCCATTATTTTGGGCAATGAGAAATACATCGTGTCTTTTGAAAACGGCGCAATATGTGAAAGGGTCTGCTACCGCGGTCCGCAGTCCCGCAGTGATCGCTATTCCTTTTGGGTAATAAGGAATGCATTGTGCTTTTAAGGGATTAGTCAGTCTGGCAATAACTTTGGAAAAGTCACTAAATCGGAAAACCCGTTGATGATCCAAGCATTCCTCAAAGAAAAGTCTGCTGTATTTAAAAGCAAAAGTGGTATCTCTAAAACTGAGGGGATCAGTCAGTAAATAAGTTTAAAAAAAGGATGTGCTTCCTTACAAAGTTGTTGCAATTTTTCAAGCTTTAGTCGGCAATAGATAGACTAGGCGCATTTTCAAAAAATCAAATACCTGGAAGCACTTTGGGGTAGAAGCTGGTAACATAACTATTCTAAACTGATTTTTCATGCTGAATGCGAATGTGACAGTTACCAAGACGTATTCTGCAATCTTATACGTGTAAAGTACGTATTTTGTGAATTGCTACAGTCATTTCATACTAACGGTTTTTTCATGTAATTCCAAAAGTTCCCAAACTTAAAAACAATGACCATAGCTGGAAAGAGCACATCAAATTAAATCAGTAAGACTGTCAAGTTTGAAGGATCTTTGTAAGTTGAAAAATCAAGGAGATGTGAAATTTCAAAAATCGAAAATTGTTGGTATCTCTTGCATAACAACAAGTGTTTTGATACAAAATTTCGATTTTTGAAAATTCGTATCACCTTGATTTTTCAACTTATATCCTTCAAACTTCACAGTTTTACTAATTTTGATGTGCTCTTTCCAGCTATGGTCATTGTTTTTAAGTTTGGGAACTTTTGAAATTACATGATAAAAGCTCAGTATGAAATGACTGTAGCAATTCACAAAATACGTCATTTACATGTATAAGATTGCAGAATACGTCTTGGTAACTGTCATATTAGGATTCAGCATAAAAAAGTAGTTTAGAATAGTTATGTTACCAGCTTCTACCCTAAAATGCCTTCTGCACTGTTTGCGACCGACTTTTTCAGTTTTGCGCATAGTCTATACAATGCAAGATGAATAATTTTAACAATACCACACGGTCAATTAGCTATAGCACCTTTCTGCATTCCATCAGACTATCCTTCTAAGGCGGACGATTATCAATTAACTTCACATCGATTGATTTCAATAAATATTACCTGTATGTAAAGGAATCATAGAGAAGAATCAACGGAGGTCTTTCCTGTGGTTTGTAGAGCAAGCCTTGTTTGACGGCAATATGTAGCCATTCAGGCATGCAGGGTGGTCTGGGAGGTCGTTTATCATTTTTAAGGTAGCTAAGAACCTACAAAGCAAACAAATTTTAAAAAATTACTATAGTTGTTTATTAAGTATTGGGATCCTGATAAACAAAGTATCTATTTCATTTTTTGCTATAATGATAAATAAATAATAGGAAAAGTGAAAAAGAAAAAAAGCTATTTAACGTTGGGAAATGAGAGAATGTGTAGAGCACCTTCTTCCCATTCCTTCAATCAATACTCCTTCCATATTCTGTGTTTGCAACCGAACAACACAGTCCGATAAACAGACAATTTTCAAACAAGAATTTGTCTCATACAGGGGTGCATACTTTTTGTGGGGAAATAGTCGGTTACCTTTAGGATAAGATGGCCGCAAAACGGAAAAATGGACCCACGAAATATTACTTTAACGAACCTGTTTTCCATGTATTTCACCAAAAGGCTTAACATCCTCAGCTTTGCATCCCGCCACATCTTTGCCAAGAGCTATGTACAGCACATAGCACATGATACAAAATTGCCATACATCGCTACTGCAAGAGTAGATGTGTGGCTTTTCAATCACTTCTGGTGGGTTCCTAGTGAGATGACAAAGAAAATGTCATGAATTTGACTAAAATGTAATCGCTGTCACATTGTATGTTTTTTGTGCATATCTATTTTAGGAGACAAAGGTTGTATCTATCTTACCTTTCGATAGAGTCATCATACATTTCCAGTTCCATGGGAGATGTCTTCAGATAAGTCGATCGTCCGAGGCGTGATATTTTAACCTTTAAAAAAATCACACTAAGTAACATAAACAGAGATCAGTGGCAGTTAATTAGGTAATGAAACATTCACTGCATTTAGTATTCATGACATTTCTAATCATAATTCTTACGGACGTACAGACATCACTACGTATCTATTCATAATCGTAGAGTAATTAATTGCATTTTCGTTTGGGGTTCCTCATTGTTCTATTTGGGGTCACTTCTTTTTTGATCCTATACACTGAGTACTTTTCTTGATTAAACCAAAAAAAAACCATACCATCAAACGTTGACGAACATCGAAGAAGACCATCAGATGTTCTGCACTGATATCACAATGTATGATATTGCTATCGTGCATATGCATCAAACCAGACATCGCCTGCACCAACAATCGGACCATGTCCTTGGGATTACAGCGTTTATCTAGAACCCAACTGAGTAAGTTTCCTTGCTCTGAATTTTCTGTCATCTTTAAGTGTAACATAAAAAAACAATCAATAAGAAATAATAATTCATAATAAGAAATAGACAATCCATTAATAGATTGATAAATACGAGTGTAGCCATTTTTTTTATTAATGCGCCGATGAAACAAATTGCTATAGATCCTTGTCACCAAAGCTGAAGGAGATCATTTAAC
The DNA here is from genome assembly GCA_029948255.1 of Telmatactis stephensoni. Taxonomy (NCBI): domain Eukaryota; kingdom Metazoa; phylum Cnidaria; class Anthozoa; order Actiniaria; family Isophelliidae; genus Telmatactis; species Telmatactis stephensoni. The sequence continues at coordinate 192,930 of JALIZF010001335.1, forward strand.
AATTTACAAGGGACAGGAGAGAAGAAGGAGAAGGGTCGAGGAGGTACATTGCGTAGTTGATCCCCTTCCTTTCCAGAGGATCTACGAAAGAGGAGGAAAGCGGAGAAGGGAAAAAGGACAAGAGGAAGGGACAGGGTAGGACGATAGGAGGAGGAGGAAATGCTGGAGGAGGAAGAGAAGGGCGAGAACGAGGTGGAATCGTAGGAAGGGAGGAGGAGAAAGAGATCTGGTTTAGATGAAATAAAGCTAGTGAAGATACTTTAGCCTACCAGTGCCACGTCTTTGCCGCTGTAATTTTCCATGGACAACACCTTTACAATGTGTTTATGATCGAGGAATTTAAGCTTCTTCAGATCCTCCTCTTTGGTTTTCTCAACAAGTTCCCTTATCTGCGGAATCTAAAAACAGAGATGGGAATAATTCATAGTATACAGTAAATAAGATTGTTTATTCATCTGCAAGAGGTCACATCATCTTTTATATATCGAGCAGGAGCAGTAAAATAGCAGCACAGGTGAACTTGCACCTCAATATTTGAAGGAACCGAAGCACGAATTCTTACTACCTCATTATGTGAAATATTCACGACACTACTAGGTTTTTTACAATGGGTTTTTACAGAGAATGTATGGGTCTTTTTCACAGGGGGCAGGCTTTTTCCCTTCAATTTTTTGTAAGAAAATGAATGCTTCCAAGTTTACCATCGCTTCGAATTCAATTTTTTAAGATGACAATCCAAAACTTTCAGTGATCACTAAGTTTTACATGCTTTTTTCCCATTTTTGGCTCCTATTGAGCTCTAATTAACATTATTTTTTTTTTCTGAGTGACATATAAAGGGTGACGCCTATTGATAGGAAGCAATTATAAGGGCTTGCAAGCTCATTCACCTTTATTACAGTGATATTTATTCAGATTCTGTCAGATTTTACAGTTGATTTTGTAGTAATGGTTCATAATTCTTAGAAAGAGGATTAAAAAATCTCCGAAAACTGGCATGATTTGATTCACACAAGTAAACCATTTCAACATCTGGATATTGCAGAACATTATATCAGTTTGGTGTTTGTTTTGTTATTGTTGTTGTTGTGGTTTTTTATTTTTTTTATTTTTTATTTTTTTGCAAGCCTTCACAATATTGTGGCTTTTTTTGTACAATGTACAATAGAATGACACAGCTGTATATACTGTTTTTTAACAAAACAAGAATTCTCTCTTCAGTCCAGGTTACACAGATAAGCTCAGATAATGCAATTTTGATCTTGTTAAGGTTGCCCGTACCTATTAATTGATTTTTTTGTTGGGCATGAGTTTCAATCGCGTTTTTTTACATCAAAATCTTGTCCGATTTCTGAGAAATTTGTAGCCATTTGTCTACAAGCCTTGAACTTTGTAACGGTAATTATTTTTTTTGCAAATTTCACCAAATATTTTGAGGTCTCAGACGATTTTAAAAATGGCTTTATGAGAAAAATTGGTCATAAATCCAAAATTCTAAAGTGAATTTTTTCCTATTTCGTTAATCAAGTAAAACATCATAGACCATGTATCGCGCCAATTTAATCCTTAGAAGTTGCGGTACAAAATTTGCGCTGCCAATTACGACGCAAAATTATGTAGTCAAAACTACCGCCAAAATCTCAACAAAATTTTAAAAACATCGAGAACCATATATCTGCTGTAAGAAAGACAAATGCCTATTGTAACTTGTAAACAAAATATGGAGATATGAGAAGCTAAACGCCAATGTAATCCTCAAGCAAACTTGGGGAATAGTTTTTGTGACCACGAGGTGGACGTTGCGAATTTGTATTACTTCAACTTCTACAAATTCTGTCGAATTGTTTCCTGACATTTTTTTAGGTATGGGATAGAACAAGATGTTAAAATACCTGCTGCCAATTGTCGTTGTCTTTGCTCAGTGGCATAGCGATTACGTGACATCCGCTACATTGCAGACATCCCGCTATATTATCTAACGGAGTTGCTGACTCGTCATGTGATCGAAAACGTACACTTGAAATCCTTGTTACATGTTTTACATAGCAAAAACATTTGGTACAATCAATTCGAATTACACGCAATTTGCCCATTATACTTGACGCTATTTTCCTGCGTCAAGACTTGTTAAAAGTTGGTCCGGTTTTTCGTTTTCCTATGCGAACTCATGCTTTCAAAACTGCAACGACAATAATCCTAACGGTGAAAGATGGTCCGGTTGAATCCTGACTAACCGTACCGGTGGCTACGGCCCTGTAAAAGGAGTCAACACTGCCAACTTCTCATGGCTTTTACAAAAAGAGGTCTTCAGTTTGATAGCTGGAGTTTTCACTAAACAATGGAAATAATTTACAAATGGAAAAATTCAAGTATCATTATCAGTAAATTCAATTGTGTGGTATTTTGACATGAGACTACTTGTTCGTAGATAGCAATGCTCCAGTTCACACTGCTCATATTGTTAGTAGTGATTATAAATATATAAATAAATAAATAGTTTTTAAACTATTTATTTATTAATTTAAACATTTAATTTTTTTTTTTAGAATGGCCAGCACAGTCCCCAGATTTGAATATAATTAAAAATATTTGGTTTCATATTAACAGACATCTTCAAACATCTAAGGCAAACATTGCCAACAAAGTCAACAAGAACCATCTATTCGCCGAGATTCAGAGAGTGTGGGAGAGGATTGACTTAGAACAAATAAGGGAACTTTATATTTCAATTCCTGATCGTCTGAAGAATGTTATTGACATGAAGGGTCATCTTACTAAATATTAAGGTAAATAAAACTATACAGTAGTAACATTAACTCAAAGTTGCACGACCGAAATGTGAAAATGTTTAATTTTCTAGACAGTTGTCTTTCTCTCGGAAGTCTCGTCTGTTCTCAGCTAGCACTATTTCCTTGAAAAGAATCTTTATTGTCAGTTTTCGTATAAAGGGCTTTAGTAGTTTGAAGTGTTGCTTGTCACCATGTCCTTGTTGTTTGAATTCCTTGTTTTGCATTCAAAGCTTCAGTTATCGGTCCACGCTTGACTGATAAGATTTATCAAACGCAGATGGCACATAGTTCTTATATTAGACAAGGCGCATTCTCGAAAAATCAGATACCTGGAGGCATTTTGGGGTAGAGGCTGGTAACATAACTATTCTAAACCTACTTTTCATGCTAAATACGAATATGACTGTTACCAAGATGTATTCTGCAATCTTATACGTGTAAATGACGTATTTTGTGAATTGCTACAGTCATTTCATACTATCGGCTTTTTCATGTAATTCCAGAAGTTCCCAAACTTAAAAACAATGACCATAGCTGGAACGAGCACATCAAAATCAGTAAAACTGTGAAGTTTGAAGGATATCAGTTGAAAAATCAAAGAGATACGAATTTTCAAAAAACGAAATTTTGTATGAAAACACTTACAGTTATGCAAGAGATACCGACAAATTTCGATTTTTGTAAATTCGTATCTTCTTGATTTTTTCAACTGATATCCTTCAAACTTCACAGTTTTACTGATTTTGATATGCTCTTTCCAGCCATGGCCATTGTTTTTAAGTTTGGGAACTTTTGGAATTACATGAAAAAACCGTTAGTATGAAATGACTGTAGCAATTCACAAAATACGTCATTTACACGAATAAGATTGCAGAATACTTTTTTTTTCGCAACTTTATTGGACAAACCATAACTAAAATACAAAAATTAAAGGAAGAAAAAAATCAACAAAACAAAGGCACTGTCCAAGAGGTGGGTACAAACGGGACACAAAGTCCCATGCGAGGTACCCGCCTTGACTAAAGTAACTAAAAACTAGAAAGATATCCTCTCCAAACCCTAAAATAGAAAGCACTGAAAATATTCTATGCAGCTTTCAAAAATTAGCAGTGCCGGGACCCATGTGCCAACACGTTCCAGCCACAGGAAGATCCTTCATGCCGGTCTAACTATGGCAAGAACATGTTGGCACATGGCCCAGGTGCAACTGGAAATTTGTCCTCCCCACCCTTAAAATATTGAACACTGAAAATATTCTTCCGGGTTATCAAGAAAACTAGCGGTGCCGGGACCCATGTGCCAAAACGCCCCAGTCATAGGTAGACCCTTCTTGCCGGTCTAACTATGGCAAGAACATGTTGGCACATAGGTCCAGGTGCAGACAAAATCTGTCTCAAACTTTGACATAAATTTCGTTTTGTACTGCTTCTGGAGGAATACTTTAAAGGCAGATACATTCAAAAAACTGTCAGGATCAGCTATAGCACACACTGAGTTCCAGATGTTAACAACTCTATTGAAAAATGATGACTGAAAAGTTTTGGTTTTACACAAAGGTACTTTAAGTATACGATTGGATAATGCACTCAGACGAGTACGTCTGTGCTCAACAAACGAAGCGTAGTCGCTGAAATCTAAACCTAGATTATCGTAGATTATCGTAGAAATAAAGCTTCCCTTTGTCTTCCAATCAAGAACGCAAAAAATAAGGCTCCGAGCAACAGAACCTGGAGCCATATTAATGTATTCTTGATCGGAAGACAAAGGGAAGTTTTATTTCAAACAAAATAAGTTAACATTCCGCACATTCTACGATGTAGTTCTTTGTTTCACGAAGTTGGAAAATAGTGTTACGGCAAAAAGGTCTAGTTTGTTTGTTTGTTTGTGTGTTTTTAATTTGTTTATTCGTGGCATCTTATTCTCCAGTGAAAGATTATTCTTTGTGACAAATCATGAATGAAGAATCACAGCATAGACAATTTTTTGTACGTCTTGGTAACAGTCATATTCGGATTCAGCATGAAAATTTAGTTTAGCCTCTACCCCCAAAATGCCTTCTAGATCTGCACTTTTTGCGATCGACTTTTTCAGTTTTGCGCCTTGTCTATATCGCTTTTTGTTCTGGCCGGTTCATAAACTGGCTGAGAAACACACTGAGCTCTTCTTTCCAAAATGCTCGAAATGAACTATATTATATTCAAGTCGTGTGTCGCCAGTCGTTATTTTTTTCGTGTTTTCGTTTTGTACTTTTGCAATCAGTTTGTCTACATCCTCGCTGAAATGCCAAAAAATTGTCTATGCTGTGATTCTTCATTCATGATTTGTCACAAAGAATAATCTTTCACTGGAGAATAAGATGCCACGAATTAACAAAAACAAACAAACAAACAAACAAACAAACAAACAAACTAGACCTTTTTGCCGTAACACTATTTTCCAACTTCGTGAAACAAAGAACTACATCGTAGAATGTGCGGAATGTTAACTTATTTTGTTTGAAATAAAACTTCCCTTTGTCTTCCGATCAAGAATACATTAATATGGCTCCAGGTTCTGTTGCTCGGAGCCTTATTTTTTGCGTTCTTGATTGGAAGACAAAGGGAAGCTTTATTTCAAACATGCAAAAGAAGTTCACATTCCGCACATTCTACGATGCAGTTCTTTGCTTCAAGATGCGCGAAGTTGGAAAATAGCGTTACGGCAAAAAGGTTAGTCTCTCTCGCAGCCTTGTTTAGCCTCGTCACGCAACGCTCCCTCGGAAAAACAAGGCTGCTTCAACAGGCGCAACATTCCATTCCAATTGTATTATTGTCCAATCAGAAGATACATCAGCAAACGGTCCATTTCCCGTGTTCCGGAAATAAGTTTTATATCTGTCAACACCACAAAGAGAGTAAACATTGCACTACCAAAAATAAGTTTCAAATTTTTCAATACGAAAAGATATATACAGATGGAAGATCAGTAAAACTTTCTTCTTTGTATATTTCTCAAATAATACCAGATACTTCGAATGCAACGAAGTGAAGTGTTTGTAAACTAGCTGTTGTTTTGGGATCCGAGGTTAATCCAATTATTCTCCAAGTCAACGGAACGCTATATGTAGACCTTTTGGCGCGAATGACTCCTTGATTTTGAGAGTCAAGCTCTGATTGGTTAACGACTTGGAATGGAAAAATGTTGCGCCTGTTGAAGCAGCCGTGTTTTTCCGAGGGAGCGTTGCGTGACGAGGCTAAACAAGGCTGCGAGGGAGACTACAAAAAGGTCTACTAAAATTGCAAAGCTACCAAAAAGTTATGTGTAAAATGTGTAACCATGGTGACAAGTTATTTTCACATGTGATTTTCGCAATTAAGAAATATAGGTATTTCATCGATAATTATATAACTAGCCATTTCTAATAGAAAGTGAAATGCTGCGAGCAGAAAATAGCTGGTGTATCCATGCACATTAGCAGAACTGTTCCCCTAAAACTCACGAAAGTACACCACTTTGTCTGATATATCTTTCTTGTCTATCTCCTGTGCGTTGTGTGACGAACACTGCTAGTTGACCTTCAATATTGAACTACAGAACATAATTCTCCAGGATAGGGGTATAGAATGGTGTTTAAAAAACAAAGAGGCTTGCAAAGCTCGGATTTGATTTTTGTAGAGGCTCGGAGGCTCGGATTTTTCAAATGCTGGGGTCGGAAGCTCGGATTTCGGATTTTGCATGTTGAAAGCGGGCTCGGATTTTAAAACAAGGGGCTCCCAGAGGTAACTACAAAAGCTGGGCTAGGGCCATGGCCTACCTATGGCCTACCCTATGGCCCACCCTATGGCCTACCTTTATTTTTCCATTTTAAAGGCTTTTATCATAAAAGTCTTGTGTTATCACCTCTGGCCTTGCATTCTAATAGCTTGGAACACAGAAAACTCCGTTCCAGGCAGCCATGTTTGATTGAATTTAAATCAACTCTTCGATTGGGCTTCCTGTGTTTTTCACATGCCTGTACATGCCTTCCTTTCCCATGCTTTCAAAATGGCTGAGCCGGCTGGTAGTGAAGATGGTAAGTTCTCAATCCACATTAATCTCATTTAATTTTTGCCTTTTCAAATCAAATTCAATCTTAATATGTTCTGGTGACATTTTCTTTTGTTTGATGTATCTATTTAAAAAACTGCTCGTTTTATTTTGCAGATTTTTATAGTGATACTGAAGTCAAGATTACAGGGTAATTACAGGCCAGCCAAACCAATTTTCAGACAAATTTTCAATGCACATAAATAATATTTTCATCAGTCAACAACAAATTCATGGCGAGTTCCTTCAATCTCAATAATGTAGTTTGTAAACATTCAAAGCAAATTTTATATTCATTTATGTTTTCCCCTGTCTGCGCCACACAAAACTATTAAGATGTGCTGCTGCTTTTCCTGAAGCTCGTTTACTGGGCAAGGCAATAACTCAACACACCTGAGTTTGGAGTGTTGGGCGAAGGGACCCACAGCCGCTTTATTAAAACATCCAACATAAAATACACCATGTTAAAATACGAGATGATGCGGATGTACAAAATCTAGACTTGCCCCAGTAAAGGTGAGGGCACAAAAACGATAAACGATGTTGGAGACATCAAGACAAGACGAGGAAGGCATGGGGAGGAGGAGGGCAAAATTAAAGCTACCAGCTTATGTTAAGTCAGGACCAGAATGAATCACTTCCCCTGACAGCTCACGTGTTGTGCTGTCCTCAGTGGGGGGTTCACTCAAATTGCCACTACTCCAGTGGGGGCTTGCATCATTACCCATGATGCATGTGGCGTTTTTGTGCCCTCACCTTTACTGGGGCATCCGCATCATATCGTATTTTAACATGGTGTATTTTATGTTGGATGTTTTAATAAAGCGGCTGTGGGTCCCTTCGCCCACAGCCATAACTGTCGTGAATCGGGATTCCTGTGCGCGCATTAATTAGCTCGATTAGCTTTGTTACGTGCGCGCGCGATTGAGCGGTGAGAATGAAGAACATTTCAATTGTCTCAGCAATCAGTTTTCTGCTCTCCCAATTTCATCGTAACGGATCGTTGAGACATTGGTGCCGAAACCCGGGACGCCTGGGTGAAAACATGTCTGAGGACCAGGATATACAAAAAGCAAAGCACATCAGAGCGGCCTACAGAGGCCACGTAAGCCGAGATCTGAAAAAGGTGAAGCTCATAATCGAAGAAAGCCCAGCAGATCTCAGCGAACTCGAAGCCATTTATGAAAGGGTCGGCAGACGAGGCGATGAACTGGCAAGAATGGATGAGGCCATCGTCCAGCACTATAGCCAACCAACAGACATCGAAAGAGAGGTAGAGGACGCTCTAAAGTGGAACGACGAAATAATAGACTGCAAAACCGCGATTACGAAGTTCTTAAGTGAAGCCGCAGGCCCGCCAAAGCAGCAAACGGTGAGTCTGTTCCAATCTTCATCCTTTAGCGAGCCACATCCAAAGCACCGAGCATCCGTTAACCTACCTAAGCTTAAGCTTAAATCATTTAGTGGTGATAAACTGGAGTGGCTAACCTTCTGGGAAGGGTTTAGCTCAACGATAGATAGCAATCCAGAGCTCAGCGATATAGAGAAAATGAACTATCTAAGCGGACAGCTTAAGGGAGAAGCGGCTCGCGTAGCAAAGCAGTAGAACTGCTGCATGAGCGCTACGGACAGAAGCAAGCATTGATCAATTGTTACATGGAAGCACTAACTAAGATTCCTCCCGCATCTAGCGAAATCAAAAAACTTCGGATACTCTATGATTCGTGCGAAACCTACATACGCGGGCTCGAATCACTCGGCGTAACCTCGGAATCATACGGTAGCCTACTGCTGCCCATGCTCATCAAAAAACTTCCGGAGGAGATCAAACGAACGATCTTCAGGTCTAACGATAAAGCAGACAGCTCTCTGCAAGAGTTCAGATCCGCCCTCCTACGAGAAGTAGAAACGCGTGAAAAGAGCCATCCGATATCTATAGCGGATTCGTCTCCATCCACATCCGACAGTCCCGCTTGCAACGGCCGGAGCCTTGTTCTCGGGAACACGAAGCAAAACTTATAACCCACGCCTCTTACGAGACTCCGACCAAGCTACCAAGAATAAGTCGAACAACCGACCCTGTCCATATTGCGGGGAACAGCATCGTCCAGACAAATGTCAAAAGCTCAACTCCGTCAACGAAAGAATATCATTGCTCAGGAAAGAACATCGCTGTTTCAACTGCCTTGGAACAAGCCACATCACAAGCCAATGCTTCTCAAAAGGTAGATGTTTAAGGTGCAAGGGAAAACACCACACCTCCATTTGCGAGTCTGCAAGGCCCCCCTGAGCCCACTCCTCACCTCGATAAGGATAACAAGGAGGACGAAACACCACAACACAGCGCCAAGGGAGGAACGCACATGGGGACTACTCAAACAACGGATCCAGGACAAACTATTCTGATGCAGTCTGCACGCGTGACGGTAGTCGGAGCCTCAGGGAATTAAGCTTCAAGCCCGAGCGTTATTCGATTCGGGTTCTCAAAGAACGTTCATTACCAAGAAACTGAAGGAGGCGTTGCAACTCCAGCCAGTGCGAAAAGAATATCTAGAGGTGACAACATTTGGCTCCCTCCTATACTAAACCGATGGAATATGAGGTTACCAAATTTCATATCCAAACAAGTGAAGAAGTGATCGAGTTAACAGCGGTCGTAACCCCAGTTATATGTCCACCGCTATCGTATTCGACGAAGCACGACCATCTTTGCCATCCTGAACTACAAGGGCTTCGTCTCGCTGACCCACCTCCAATAGCCAACGGCCTAGACGTGGACATCATAATCGGAAACGATGTTTACGGTCTTCTCATTACGGGCGAAATCATGAAGTGCTCAAAGGAAGGAATGGTGGCAATGAACAGCAAATTCGGCTGGCTACTTTCGGGCCCTGTTAACACGGTTCAAAGCAGCGCAAAGCAAAGCGTAGTTTGCGGCAGAGTAGACGTGACGAGGTCCGAGGAGCCACTGGACGAGATGCTACCGAAGTTATGGGAACTTAACGACTTGGACACAGAATACAACGTCATTGAATCCGACGTCTTGAAGACCTTTAACAGAACCATAGAGTTCAACCAAGAATCAAAGAGGTACGTGGTGAGACTCCCCTGGAGAGAAAGCAAGAACGACCTCCCTACGAATCTCGGAATGAGCAAAAGTAGGTTGGAAAGTCTCCGAAAAAACCTACTAAGGAGAGACGATGCCCTCATCCACAACTACAACGCATACATAGAAGAGCAAGTTCGACTGGGATTCATTGAGCCGGTTACCGACCCGAGCAATTCCAAAGGAACCGTGCACTATATCCCTCATTTTCCAGTCTTCAAGTCAGACAGCGCTACTACTAAAATGAGAGTAGTGTATGATGCTTCAGCAAAGGGATACAACAAACCGAGCTTGAATGACTGCCTTCACAAGGGTCCGAATTTCATCCAAGAATTAATGGGCATACTTCTGCGATTCCGTCTACACGAAATAGCACTGGCAGCCGATATAGAAAAAGCGTTCCTACAGATCGAGCTTAACGAAATAGACAGGGACGCTACTCGATTCCTGTGGCTCAAAGACACGAGTAAACCTGCTGACCACAAAAGATATAGCAGCCTGAGCCAAGCCATCCGGATTACAGCACTGGTTCTCCACTTCATTGCTTCATGCCGGAGGAATAACGCAACCAAGACTGTTGCTATCAAAGACTATCTTCAAGCCGAGAAACATCTCTTACAAGCGGTCCAACGGCAGAAACTCCAAGCCGAGATTCCCTACCTCCAGGGTAGTCAATATAAAACAAAACGGCCAGCAATCATTGATCAGTTGAGCCTGTACCTAGACGAAGACGGTCTAATCCGATGTCGTGGAAGACTAGAAAATGCCCAAACGATAGCAAAACGAGCCAGGTTTCCCGTACTGATACCTAAAGACTCCTATTTGACAGAACTCATCATCCGTGAGGCACACGCAACCGTCATGCACAACGGAGTAAGAGAAACGCTAACTCAGGTCAGACAGAGATATTGGATACCGCAAGGACGGCAGCGAGTAAAACAAATATTGGCGAAATGTGTGACTTGCAGAAGACACGAAGGGCGTCCCTTTTTCCCCCAACCCACGCCTCCATTACCCGAAGCACGGGTCTTTGAAGGCTATCCATTCAGAGTAACAGGGATCGATTACGCAGGACCTCTGTTCATAAAGATTGGAGGAAAAACACGAGGCCAGAAAACCTAAATTCGCAACTCACCATCAGCGCAAGGCCACCATCTACATTGGTGATTGACATCAAAAGATTTATCAGCCGGCGCGGAATCCCCGAGATCATCATATCGGACAACGCAAAAAACTTTAAGTCCAGCTCCGAAGAGATCTCCCGCCCATTCAACACGGATTTATCACAGCAGCTGTTCGCACAGAAGCACATCCACTGGCAGTTCATCGCAGAGAGAGCACCCTGGTGGGGAGGGTTCTATGAGCGCCTTATTGGACTGATGAAACGATGCCTTAAGAAAACCATCGGCAAGGCGTCACTAACATATTTGAGCTAAACACAGTGGTCGCTGAGGTGGAAGCGGTGTTGAATAGTCGTCCATTAACATACATGTATTCCGACATCAAGGAGGGAGATCCGCTTACCCCATCACATTTCCTTTGTGGCCAAAGGCTGCTAAACCTGCCAGAACAGAAAGCAAAGGACCATCAAGACGATCCCGACTACACCCCTCCGGGACAAGAAACAATCAAAACATTAAACAAGCGCGCCAAATATCACGACCGACTTATGAGATCCCTGTGGAGCCAATGGCGCAAAGAATACCTAACCAGCCTGAGAGAAATCCTAAAAACCAAAGGCAAGAGAGGCAGCAGTGCTATAGTCAAACAAGGCGAGGTCGTGATAATACATGACAACACACCCAGAAACCAGTGGAAGCTCGGAGTTGTAAGGACTCTTCTCCCAGGGAAAGACGGTGTTGTTAGAGCCGTAAAATTGCGTACGAGCAGAGGCAATGAGTTGACGAGACCAATAGAGAAGCTTTACCCGCTCGAAATCTCAAGTGAGGAACACCCAGCGGACAACTCAGCGGAGCAGCCAGCCACGACACAATTGAGAACCAAGAGGACGGCAGCTGTAAAAGCGTCGCAGAGAATAAAGCAGCAACTCCAAGACAACTGAACGTTTACTGAACATTTGACAAATAACTTAACTATGTGAAATCGATCTATTGTAACCCCTTTCGGGCACTTCGGCGCCCGGGAGAGTGTCGTGAATCGGGATTCCTGTGCGCGCATTAATTAGCTGACGCAACAATCTGTGAACGCGCGCTCCTCTGCAATAAAAATATATGTCGGAAAACTCCACCTACGCTCTCCCATTATCTTCCAACGGGGTCTTCCGGACAATAACACTCCAAACTCAGGTGTACCCTATACCGACCTCACATGTATGAATGCTCCTGTAGACACGAAGACCTACGATTACACAATTGCATAATGCCTCTAGATAATGCTCAAATAAATACAGCCAAGAGAAAACATAAAAATCCTATTTGCGCGCAAATATTCCATTTTAAGCAAATATTAAAAATTTGTAGAGATTCTATAGCTCATATCAGGGCCGTAGCGAGGTCTAAAGTACTCGATCATGATTCGATAATTTGTATGAAAATTACTTTGGGCGGCCTTAGTTGGTGTTAATAGTCACTGTAAAAAATATATAAATAAAGAGCTATTTCTTCCAAGAGAAAGGGATGGCAATTGTGTTGCTACAAAAGAAAATGAACATCTTACCTGATAAGATTATTTTTAATCCAAGTTTGTAAGTGAATTATTGGAAAATAAAGTTGAGTTTTTGAGCTTGATATTCAGTCATTACACTGCTTCTCAATTACACGCGCGAAATGACCAAAACGTCTTCCCAGCGAATTCGGTTTCGGTGGATGTCAATCAAAGCGTTTCCATGGCAATGCAATTAAGCACGTGCGAACTGGAATTTTGTTTACTGATACTGGTTCATCTAACTTGATTTACTTGATCTGAAAATGTTCAGAGCCTCTGGAAAAATTACCCAAATGAAAAGAAATAATTTTCTAACAATGACTTCAATGGCTTGAAAATCAGAAATATATAAAAGGTGTTTGTGCCTTCGTGACCTATCAGTGAACGAAATCAGTCGACCGTTGAGAATGGACTGATCAAACAGCGCAAACAATGAATCTCATAAGCTAGAAACTAGACATTTAATTCAGGCCGTATATATATATACATTCTTCTTATGTCTTTGGATGGATTGATCGTTTTCCGTTTATTATCGATATTGCAAGAAACTGATGCGGCAAATCAAAAGGAAATTGTCTTAGAAACACTTGATTGGTGTCCACGAAAACTCAAGTTTCGTTCGTGATTTTGTCTCGTTGTTCACGTGTGACTGGGAATCGCAGTAAAATCACTTGAGATTGCCATGGAAACGCTTTGATTGACATTCACCGAAACCCAAATCGCTGTGTAGACTTTTTGGTCATTTCGCGCGTGTAATTGAAAAGCAGTGTAAGCTTAGGTCTTATTAACTTTGATGATCCAGCCATCTACTTGTTCAAAGCATACAGTAGGTATTGAAAGACAGACAAGGGCAAAAGACATCTTCAATCAAATGTAGAGGAAAAGGTACACATTTTTGTGAATAGACAATTGGTCACATGAAATAAAAGTGTAGATTGGCTTGTTTCAAAGTTTTATAAGATGGAGTATTCTTGTGCAAAAAAATGTGTTGGGATCCCTTTGTGATCATTAGAAAATGCGCTGGGATCCCTGTGTGATCATTAAACAATATGGCTGCCTCGAAGAGAGTTTTCTGTGTTCCAAGCTATAAGAATGCAAGTCTTTTATGATAAAAGCCTTTAAAATGGAAAAATCAGTAAAGGTAGGCCATGAGGTGGGCCGTAGGGAAGGCCATAGGTAGGCCATGGCCCTAGCCCAGCTTTTGTAGTTACCCGGCTCGCAGGCTCGGGAGGCTCGGATTTTACCATTCTATACCCCTCAGGATCAGTGTCGGACACACACAATTCAAAATATTTAGCATCTTGAGTAAATTAAAGCAGTTTCAGTTTCAAACAATCACAAACGGCTTGCGTTGGCAATGATTATAAAACTGACTACGACAACACAAGTTTTAGAAATGTACAAGTACATTTTATTCACTGAAATATATTGCTTTTTCAAACAATCACAAACAGTGTTAGCAATGATTATAAAACTAACTGATTAAAGTTTGTTTAGCCGAAAAGGATGTGAATCGCTTCCTGGCAGCTAAAAGAGTGCTTGATAAATATCTGACACATAATTTGCCTTGTAATGTATAGAGAATGCATAAATATATGTGGATTTAACTGAACTACTGAGAGTAGTCTGCGTAAAGAAAGCAAAATTTCGATTCACCAGAAATTTTAGCGATATCGTGTGGCTTTCTAAAGAGATTTTATCTCTTTGAAGAGGAGAACATTGGAATGCAACTTTATATCGTCTTGCTTCGATCGAGTGCACAACGGCGATTAAAAACTCATAAAAGGACATTGTCTTTCCTGAGAAATATCACTAAACAGTTCATGGCCTTGCTGAACACTTCCACGAATACAAAGCAGGATTCAGTGGACTCCCGGGGTATGATAAATCTGAATAACAACGACAACTTAGCTAGATAACAAAGACTCCAACACAACAGCGCTGAAAAACTCATGAAAGAACATTGTCTTGCCCGAGAAATATCACTAAACAGTTCGTGCCCTTGATGAATACTTCCACGAACATAAAGAAGTGGATTTTGCATAATAAATTTGAATAACAACTAGACGCACACGTGCGTTCACTCGTGCCCTAGGAGCCCCTTTTAGGTGAGGCTTCAATGACCGCCCCCGTTCGTACTCTTTCTCGAGCCGTTTCACGCATTCTTCACCATTCCGGGAAATAGTTAACCGTAACATAAAGACCTTTTTTGAATCGGCTAACTTATTAAAACTAAAGAATATCTGATTAGTCGATTTGTCTGTCAGCAGCTATTAGTGTTTGCCTTTGTTTTTCTATTATCATGCATGGGTACTCCGACATGCAAAAATATTACTTGCGAATATACCAGTTTATTCAACTTTTTATTTCACTATATATTTAAATTGTTTGCTGTAAAGACTTCTACAACGGCGTTTTTGACACAATAACAAATCGTTTATTTTTTCGTTCATGTTTCGGATGTTTTATCCTGGATACATGAATAAAAGACGTTACGTGACAAATACAAGGTCAAGTTCCATGCAATATGCTCCAGAACTGTTTTGATATTAAAATTCAGTACAAAAACCTCTCAAGATCTCTTGAATGCTTGAATGAGGAATATAATTGACTTGCTTCTATGTATGTTCGTTTAGCAACATGTAGGATGAGAAATTCGTAGATTTCCAGCTCATCAATAGGAAATAGTCTTTATCGCGAGGGCACTGTTCCAAGTACTCCATTTAGAGTTCGATATTTGGTCACAGTATTGGAGATGAAGCTCAAAATAACAGCCCATTCTGAAGCTCTTATAAGTATATAGGTATATCTCGAGTTAAAAGCTCCAAATTACATTGTTCTACTGTAGGAAAAGCCTGTCCCTGAAAGCTATTTTCTTTGAAGTCGGCCATCTTGCATTCCTAAAGTTCCTCGCTGGCGTTCACTACGGAGGTGATGAATGAAGGGCATTGTTTTTTTACGTTCTTAACCAATCAGGGGTGTAACACGTGACCGATAGCGCAAGAATGCTGCATTCTCGAGACGAAAAGAGGAAAAAAAACATTTGCAGTTTATAACTCGTTCCCGGCCTAAAGGCCTGGGCACGAGTAATAAAACCTTACTTCAAAACGACAACCAAACATCCAGATCTTAACTCGAGAAATCGCTTAGTCATGCATTCTGCCGCGTCAGAGCAGTGATTTACCGCGGACCATACTGAATACCAAGCGTATTTTGCATTATAGAAATACCAAGCGTATTTTGATGACGTCACGAAACATCGTTCACTACATCTACATATCTACCAAAGTTCAAGACCGCAAGCCCATAACAAATGGCCCGGGCCAACTCTGCCGTACGTAAAACAAGAAATCCATCGTTACAAATAGTGTCGCTGCTCGCTTCGCTCGCAGCAATAAGGGCAACTTTTCTTGCTGAGTACACCGCTCTAGTCGTCACGGTAGTCATCTCGTATGAAAATAATTAGATTTTGCACGCATTAGCGTCTGTTTATTGTGCAGGACTCAACCATTGCTTCTGAAGAAAAGATTGAAACCCTAGTCGGGGTTTATACTTAGGAGCAAATCGCAAATATGAAAGCTACGTGCTAATTTGCATTTATAAGTTCAGCTTACCCCTCTAATTTTCTGAAGAACTGGGCTGTCCCCCTTTTCGCTTTCTTGGGAACCGTAGATTCCAAGAACCTTGGAGCGTTCAATGTTATCCAAATCAATACAAGAGCTCAACTGTACATGAAAATACAATATGTGTAAAATTCGTTTAAGCTTCAATAGTGTTTTAGAAACTAAAGAGGGAAAGTTAACACATCAGAACACAGTAAACGGGAAGACGTATTAGGCTTGTGAATATATATTTTTGACCTTTACCTGTGTGTGCTCTGTATCTTGATCTGATAGATCTGGTAGTTCTGCAGAGGGCATATCAGCATCTTCAAAAACAAAACAAACAAAATTGAATGTCGAATATATATGAATAACATGCGTATCGGGGTAGAGCCATGCCCGATAAAATCAACTGAAGCTAGACAAATACCTGTATTTGTCAACATATCATAGGCGTCCTTCAACTTTTCCTTCAGAGTAATCAAATCTGGTCTGTCCTGCGGTTCTTGACGCTGACATTCCTTTATGATTCCAATGATTGTTTGTGGGATGCAGTTTTGATGTGGTAATCTTCCACCTTTAAGAACCTATGCCAACGAGTGTAGATTGAATATGAAGGCCCCTGTACATGAGGCAATTTTTCCCACAACTTACAACGCCGTTGCGTAGCAAGTTGCAGAAGATCTTACTTGTAATGCATCAAGAAAATGCTTTGCAAATTACGGAAATGTTGCAGCCTAGACGAGTCTACAAGCCTAGACGAGCCTAGTCTCGGCTCGGCTCGGCTCGTCTAGACTCGTCTAGGCTCGGCTCGTCTAGGCTCGTCTAGGCTCGACTCCTCTAGGCTCGTCTAGGCTCGTCTAGGCTCGACTCGTCTAGGCTGTTATTGATAACCTGATATAGCCATCAATAGCAAGCTATCAGGCGGCTATCGTTGGCTATCAGGCTATCAATTGCAGGCTATCGTGAAAATTGTTGAACAAGCAAATTTATCGCGTCCTGCCTCGCTTCCATGTTTTGCCCTAAAAATCAGTACGATTTCGCATTCGTCTGGCCCCCTTTTTCTCCCTTTTGAATGTAACTGAAGACAGTATTTGTTGTACTTAATAAAATAAATTTGATATTGTTAGGGATCCCCGAGGACCAGCTCGAAGGATGATTTCCATGAAAAAGAAACCTCCAAATTTTTACTTTCCATGAATGCAATAGAATATATATTCATAGCATATGAATGGTTGAGTCATGTTTTGTGACAGTTGAGAGTGACAGTTGCTTTATTTTGAGACTGAAATCGTTGAACCAAATAAATAAGTCGAATTGAAGCTCATTTTGGGTATTGAAACTGATAGGTACAATAGTTCTGTAGTTGGCCGTTTCACGAACAAAAGCTCACCCGTCACGCTCTCAACGATTCGAATGTGTCGACCCTTTCAGTACATTCGGATCACTTTAACGGAATTGCTTGGTACATTTCTGACGATAATGCCGGGTTTCCTTCCGTCCAACTGTAAAGTTCAGCCTCTGTTTCGATTGTAATTTCAAATGGTCCACGTTCACATTTCGGAGTGCTTCATTAAAGTTAAAGTGAAGTTCGATTCTTTCGTCCTCGGTTAGCATCAAGCATATCACGTTACAGCTGTTTTTGATTTGACAACCGCATCAGTGTTTATGTCGAGTTCATGAAGCACACCTCCACCGCATACGTGGAAATAAAGAGCTTTTTCATAAATTTGATCGGGTTCATCTTGACTTCCCATTGTAGTTTGCTTCAAGAGTGAACGTGAATGGTCTATTTGCTCGCTTAACTAAAATTTTGTTCATGCTAAAAAGAGCTAGGAATTGTAAACAATACCTTTGCCAGGTGACTGAATCGAAAAACAATAGACGCTTCAGCGTACTGGTACATGCCAGTACTAACCATTTCTTTTGTTTTTCTGCTCCGAAATAGTTGTTCGGTTGCTGCGCAACGGAGTTTTCCAAGTATTTCATTGTTCCTCGGACGCACTGGAAAGAATTTCTTTTGTTCGTCAGTTGCTCCGGAATAATTTGATTTGTTGCTCTGGAAAGAATTTCTTTTGTTTGTCGGATGCGCCGGAGCATCGGCGCTCCGATGTTGCAGGATTGGTACTCCATATCTACTGCTGTATTCAAGCCCTTGTCCGCCATTAAATCCTGCTCAAGTCTTCAGTCCCCAGCATCGCAGAGTTCGCACTTGTCTCACGCCTCAAAGATGAAGGGCATTGTTTTTTTACGCTCTTAACCAATCAGGAGTGCATCACGTGATCGATTGCGCAAGAATGGCCTTTACTCGAGACGAAATCACACAAAAAAACATTTGTAGTTTATACTTCGTTCCCGGCTACGCCTGGGCACGAGTAATTACAACTTACATGAGTTCTAATGGTTTCGTTATCCTTTAACCAATTGTAGGGTGTAACACCATAGGTGTGGATTTCAAAGAGTAGATATCCCAATGAAAACACCACGGACTTCTCTGAATATCGACCATCAGTCATGACCTCTGGGGCTGCGTGACGCATAGATGTTTCATCAAGTTGAGAGAGGTACTCGTAAACATGGGTCTAGAAATGGGATCAACGTATTAGTCCATTATATATGAAAAATATGTTGTAATAGCATGAGAAAATATATATAATATAACTTTGTATATAATGTCAAAACTTGAATGGAGAGAGTTAAGTGAATATATGTCTTGGAAAAAGTGAAAGTCTCACAAAACGTGCATCTCAAGTTAACAAGAAAAATGCTCATCTTAGCTATAGAAGTTTTGACCATTTGCATTTTGCAGCGCCACTTGTGTCTCATGAGTTGTTCTAAAAGATCTATTTCCAGTTAGTTAAAAAGTAGTTAGCGTCCATCCTCTTATAAGCGCCCAGGCACTTGTTAGAGAAATAAGGTATTTATGGATTAGAATCGTATAGCAAATTGCTAAATCACGCGCTGATTGGTCGAGAAGGATGGTGATATTTTGTGGAATCGAGGGGCTTCCTTTTTTTGTCCGCATATAAATGATTATCAATTTCTTTCTAGTCAAAATTTGGCTAATCTTTTCTATAGAAAAGTGTTTTACTCTTTCATTAAACTTTTAGAATAAATTTAGAATATTTTCATCTGTAATCATATAATCTTTCGAAAAATATTAATACAAATACAAACAAAAACTAAAAGGAAAACGATCATAAACAGCTGCACCGTCGACAGACATGTTCATCCCGGTTTTCAACTTACTTTTAAAAGTGTTCTTGCCCTAAAAGATTTGCTTACATATCCAAAGAAGAAAAGGTAAACATGAGTGAATACTTCAATCTTTCTAGAGTACTGTATAACTGAGCCTATTTATTATATTTCTGATGAGCAGGAGATGCAAAATCACCACTTCTCAAGCTGGGTAAAACCAGTGCCCGAACAACATGCCGAAAATCAGTTCAAAGACAAGACAACAATTGATTTTTAGAAAATCCTAACAAAATTATTTGTTCAAAACAGTATTTTCCTTAAGGAAAGTTCATTTTTGAGTTTGTTTTAAGCCAAAATCTAGCGAAGTCTTAGTGTCGTAAATGTAATTAGTCGTAGATGTAATTAGTGACGTCACAGGCGCGCAAGCGCAATTACGAGATTAAGAATTACGTGAACCAGAGAACCATCTCGTTCGTTATAGTAATTGTGTAACATTTTGTACCGAAACCCGGGACCAAAACCATGTCCCGGGGACAGAACAGGCAGGCACTACGACACAGCAGAACAACATCCAGAAAGCAGTGCGAGCACTTTGTCAGTCAAGCAGAACGATTCATAGATTTTGAAACTACCAGTCTGTCAGAGATAGAGGAACTACTCAATCAAGCCAAAACAAACTGACTAGACGAAACATCAGCACTGGACATGAAGTTAGCCATGACCTTTGATGATCAAGAATCAATCGATAGATAGTTTTATACCGCTGGACAGTCTTGACATGAAAGCAAAGCAAAATGGCATTGTTATATCCTCAAACGATGAACCGTAGCACAAATATGAAGCGGAGAGCTAGAAATGCATCTAAAGCAGGAGAAGAAGAAGAAACAAAAATGTCATGCAAGTGTCCTAGAGAAACCCATTAAGATGAAGGCTCAACAAAGGAAAGAGGATCATCATAGCAGACCATTATATGACAATAAAATTTAACCAAACGAAAAGATACGATATACAAGGGCAAGAGGAAGGGAGACACAAACAAGAAGGCTAGGCAGGAACCAAAGGAACAACGCGAACTGTAAGAGAACACAAACTGTGTCCAACATCCAGACACTTGTCGTAATAATAATGAAGCAAACAAAGAACCCCCCTTGGAGGGCAGGGTCGCACAAGAGACTACTAGGACTGTAATGCTTAAAAGATGGAACATTTCAAAGCTATAGACAGTGTAAACTCGTAACTTGCAACTTTCGGCTGCCTGGGAGGGTGTCATAAATATATTGGGTTTCCTGTTTAGATGATTAGACAATCTATGATGTCATCAATATAATAGGTAATTAACTATCAATTAGAGTGTAATTAACATCAGTGAGTAGATATTAAACATCAATCTTGGAAACCCCAAACAAGTCTGCTGCCTGTTCTGCCCCACCAACGGGTTTTCAAGACACCTAGCGACTTCAATTCATGCAACTCTCCGTGTCTAGCGTCTCTTCATCGAACCTGTGGCCTAAAAACTCAGTCCGACAAAGTGCTCAAACTAGTTTTTCAAAACATCAAAAGATAAAAAGCTTGATATGAGAGCTATTAAAATTAGATAAATGCTTACCGTTTTTCTGTTCAACAGTGTCAGTGAGTGCCAGAGTCAGTGATCCAAACGAAATTTCCCGGTTCCTAGAACATCTTGTTTTGCCGCTCATGAGACAACTCAGACAACTATTCCTCCAGGATAATTCCCACAGGTGATTCTTCATTTCGATTGCAGTAAAAGAAAGTTTGTTTCGACGTAATTTGATCAGAAATTTGCTCCTCACGACGAAGCCCAGTTTGCAAAGGTGGCTGTCATTCATGCTTACAGCTTCAACCTGCTTCGTCAGTTCAGTAGTTTTGTTTGTTGGCTATGAAATGGCTTCTCGTGCACTCGCAGCAAAATTGTCAAAAACTAGTATAAAACTTTTTTTCTTGCCTGCTATACGATTCAAGGAAAATTCATTGGCTCGACTCGTGAATTCAACGTGGAATTCCCTCGTCAGCCAATGAATTTATCTATAATATATAATCACATAGACGAACCTCTTCGTTGTAGGTCATTTCTCTCAAGGCTTGAAATCCTGTGATCCTACATATCTTGTTTTTCCCAACTAACACATCCTGAGAAGTTACGGCCAGATGGACTAAATGTTGTTGGTTGATGTAAATCAAGCCATCGACAACCCCAATTACCATTTGTATCAACACTGAAGGATTTGGTGTGTTTTGGATATCTGATCTGAATTAGTAATACACAGAAAAATAACAATACTAAAATAATTGAAACTGGAAGGTAGCGGTAAGGCAGAGTAAAAGTAAAGGAGAGAAATTGGATATAAACAAGGGAAAAACGAGAAGGAAAAGAAGAAGAAGAAGGAAAAGAAGAAGGAGGAGGAAACAAAAGATACAATGGATTGGAAGACGAACAGAAAGTAAAAGTCATGAAAAAGTAGAAGTAAACGGAGACAAAAGAAGAAAACATACATAAGACAAGAGAAGAATCCCCGTACCCCATCAAGGGTCCTCTTTGATGCTATTTTTTCAATCAAGATGTCCTATTTCAACTCCATATTGGATATGATCCATACTTGCACAATCAGCTAACGCGCTTCAGTTAACGCAAATTATTATCAAACGAACGGTGTTAACTGCAGCTACAGAACATTATACGAAGGATTTAACTACAAGCAAAAGCAAACCTTGTGCTTTGCAGGAACTGCAGCAGAGTAGTGCTTAGATGGTACTCGGTAATCAAATGGTAGGGTTCAGCTGACGTGTCGTAAGCAAATACTTTGAGAATATTTGGATGACTACACGAGTTCAGACGTCTCAGAAAGTAGGCTTCTTTAAGAAGGTTCTCGTACTGCTTATTTCTTTCTTTGTCATCTCCACGCCGTGCTACATCTAAGACAAGAGTTAGAAGCAGTGAAAACATGATATGGCTAAATAGCCTACCAGAAAAATCATTGTAAATCTCACTATTGTCCCGGCCGAAAGAAAAAAAATATTCCTAAAAACAAGATCTACCTCCCCCTTGAGGTTGCTCAAATTGTACTTCGAGCAGTACAATCGTGCCGCCAAAATTTCCGCGAGTAACTTTAAAAAGGCTATTATTTCCGCGTGCAACAAACTTAATTATCTTTGTCGCAAAGAGTAGAAAACATTTTCGCATCACGAAACTAAGAAATTATTTTGCGTGAAGTGGTAAAACAAACGAACAGCGTTCAAAATAGCAATGAAATTGTCGACGTTCTTAAAGTTGCGTAAAAAACTGGTAAAAATGGCGTCCTGCCTTACGTCCCGCGTGCGGCTTGTCATATTAATTTGTTAGGTCAGTCTAATGCTCAAGAATATGTAGTAAACTTGTAAAACGTTTGAAGTAATCGATTGCTTACCTGATGAATCTAACAAAATCTTTACAGCTGATTCTTCACCTCGGAAAGGAACCTTATAAAGAGCCTTTTTTTCGTCTTTGCCGATAAATTGGAATCTGCTTGGTGGCAATTCCTTTCTATAACGTGTTGACTGAAGAAATGTCATGCAAGATTTCGGTGCAAGGGGTTCTTCTACTTCTTTCAAAGGTCCACCGAAACGGCAGCGCTCAAAACTTTGACATACAAACAGTTTTTCTGTAGAGTTTTTGCCTTCTTTGCAATTGAGGCGTTTCACGTAGAACTCAAGAGTTGCACACGCCTCTGAACGTGTAGCTATAAGACAAAACGTTTTGCAAAAATATTATCGACATTGTAAACCTTCGGCGACCGTATAGCCGTTGACTTCATGTACTATACTCCTTGAAAATATTCCTTAACAACTATAGATCATTTTAATGCTTAGTAATTATACTTTAATTTGAACAATTTTCTGTATGTTATGTTGAAATCCTATGGTTTTGATGACGTTATATTTTTGTGCTAGATGTCGTACTTTTCAAAAAATCAAAGCTGTTGACTATTTGAAATTATCAAAGATTGGCAGTATGTGTAGATTTATCAGTAATTCAATTTCTGTTTGACCAGCGGTTTAGCAAGGAGTTTATTGACTCACAACTAATCCTGATCAATACGTAAAGATATGATCTTGAGCCACGTCTATCAAAAGCGCTAATCGATAAGTTGGAGACATACATGTACACAAGGAAAGTTCACAGAGCCAATATTTGAAAAAGATAGTCCAACTTAAACTTTATTCAGTTTGCCCAAAGTTTAAAATGATTTATTTTATATAAAGTTTCTTGATATGGTTTACAGTCCAGGAAAATGATGCAGAATTTAATATGTGGAATTGTGCAAATTTGTGTAACAAGCATGAAATTTGGCACACCGATAGAGGTTCACGTTCTGAGTAATTCTAGAGGTGGAGCCACGCCCAGAAATCAATTACTTACATATCGATATTTTTGGAATTAATTATCTCAGAAACAAAGATAAAGAGCATCTAATGTTAATACAAAAAGGTGTAATGAAGGATAGTGATAAGGTTGAGTATGCTGGGTAATTTTTGATTGAAAGCCACGCCCCCTAAATGCTACTTGGTGAACTATAACAATGGAATACATTATACATGGAATTGATACAAAAGGTTTTCCTCTTGGGGGTGTCCATATGAAATCTTGCATAAAGATAAAGGCTTAGGCCGAAAGTAATCCTAGATATGGAGCCATGCCTAAAAACAAGTACTTCCAGTTTTATAGCAATGGAATAAATCATTTTATATAATCAGCAAGATATACCTTTAGTTTTAGTATATAACCGTAATAGTGAAAGCAGTAATAAAATAAATGAATTCAAGATATGATTAGCATAGAGCTACTCCTTATAAAAGTACTTACAGATTAATAGTTGCAGTCTCTTTCTGCCGCCACTTTTCGTTTAAGTAATCGACTTTTTTATATGAATTTATATACATTATACAATAACTCAAATTCTATAAGTACTCTGTTAGGGCGTGGCTTTATGCTTAATACATTTTGAATGATATTTCCTCGCTTATAAATTAAAATTAAAGGTATATTTTAATGATATATTCCCGGCATTGCTATAAAACTGGAAGCTCTTGTTTTTAGGCGTGGCTCCATATCTAGGATTACTTTGGGACTAAGCCTTTATCATTATGCAAGATTTCATATGGACACCCCAAGAGGAAAACCTTTTGTATCAATTAACATTTATAATGTATTCCATATCTATAGTTCTCCAAGTAGCATTCAGAGGGCCACGATGGTCGGTTGCTAGGGCTTTTCCTCCCGGAAGCCTCGAAACTGAGAGTTTTAGGCCTTAGACAAAAGTAGAATGCATCAAATTTGACAAAACGTGGCTGGGAAGTAGTTTGATAAATTACCTGTTAATTGATGGCAATTACATCTCATTAGACCGCTATTGTGACGTCATTAATGATGTCCAAATTTGGCATCAGAAAAAAAATTAGAAAAGAAATAACCATATTAGTTTTTTCTATAGAATTCTATGATTTCTGGTGAAAACCCCATCTCAATCAGATTGAAGGGTGCGAAGTTACAGCTATTGAAAGAAATTCAAATTTCCCGCCAAATGACCATATATGGTCAAAATTAAGGCTATTTAAACGCCAATACAATGAATGTATTGGCACAGCGGCAAACACAAAGTTGCATAAAATCAAAATTGTAGTTTTTTCAATTTGGGATGTGTGGTGTTATGACGCGTTTTCGTCATAAGATACGTCGTTAGCACGTCATAATGACGTTTTTTGTGACGATCCCAAATTGAAAAAACTACAATTTTGATTTTATGCAACTTTGTGTTTGCCGCTGTGCCAATACATTCATTGTATTGGCGTTTAAATAGCCTTAATTTTGACCATATATGGTCATTTGGCGGGAAATTTGAATTTATTTCATTAGCTGTAACTTCATACCCTTTAATCTGATTGAGATGGGGTTTTCACTATAAACGTTCTTTTTGAGTAGCAAAAATGTCTGTAAAGTTTGAACATTGCTTAACAAGTTTTTGATGTTGTTACTAAAAATAGGTATCATTTATGACGTCATAATTTAAAAAACTTCCAAAATACCTTTACAATTGTAGACAAATTAAGGATTTTCTTTCTAATGAACATGTTCAAATATTTTGCTTCATTTGGAAAATATATTACTCTTCTGTGAGCCAAAAATTAAATTTAAGAACCTTGCGGGAGGAAAAGCCCTAGCAACCGACCATCGTGGGCGTGGCTCTCAATCAAAAATCACTCAGCATACTCTACCTTATCACTATCCATAATTGCACCCTTTTGCATTAACATTAGATACTGTTTATCTTTGTTTCTGATATAATTAATTCCAAGAATATCGATATGTAAGTAATTGATTTCTGGGCGTGGCTCCACCTCTAGAATTACTCAGGTCATTAACCTCTATCGGTGTGCCAAATTTTATGCTTGTTACACAAATTTGCACAATTCTGCACAGGGGCGTATCCAGAATATTTCAAAGGGGGGGTCACAATTTCCATTTTCCACCAGGGGGGTCACACTTCCAATTTCTCAATCTTTCTCCAGTCAGATTCTTTTATTTCTATCATCTTTTTGTTTTCAAAGGGGGGGTCACGGGCACCCTGGGACCCCCTGGATACGCCCCTGCTGCACTATTTTACTGTACTAGTAGTCTCGGAATCATTCAATTCTGACACAAAACAAAACAAAAGAAAATGAAATAAAACAAACAAAATAAAAACTTACCATCACGCTTGTTATTCATCACTATGTTTTCAAGAACATCACCTAAAAACATTCCTGTTTGCCATAATGCTTCTTTTGTCCACCTACCCCGGCCCCGTTTGACTTTATTTCGAAGAGGCTTCTTTAGATCGCTCTCTCTTTTGAAGCTGTAATGCTCAACCAAAACTCTCAGAATTGAAATCGTCTTTGGATTTTCGTGAATCTGCGCGCAAGAAAACTTTTCTCTTTAGCTGAATTCGGGTGAGAAGTCAAGGTAAAAGGAGACCTTTTTTAGAAAAATAATTATGATGATGAAAATGATATTTTTGACACTGGTGAAAAACGCATTACGTATTATCGAAAATTCGGTGGAAATTTGTGGACGCATTTATGTTTACAAATAAAAGTACCGTCGACTCAACTGTCGCGTATTATGCGAAATTCTCGTGAATTATTTGACCAGGGAAAGAGAACAACTAAAGCGATGTTTTAGGAGAAAATAACCACTAACTCTTCACGGAAAGCTTTAACTTTCAACATTTACTAAATCTCCAGTGGTTATATTTAAAACCTTTTTTCACCTGTGTCAGTCGATTCTGTTAGTTGACTCAGGAATGTCTCTACAGGATAAGGAGAGTAGTAAGGCTGAGACATTCGAGTCACATAATGTGACGTTTTGCCCCGCTTTAAGGCCGCCTTTCGATATAGGGGCAAGCGTGGAGTTCTCAGTCTCCTGATTGTGCTCTTTGTTAAGCAATCTAGCTACTGTGTGCACTAAGCTTACCTGAGGAGTAAGGAATGAAACAACAACATGCAAGTCAAACCAGCCGTTCTCGTCGGAACAGATCGTTTTAACAAATTTCTCGATGTTTTTGTCTCTTTTCTCTTTTTCTTCCAAGTCATCTAAGTCATTTTGATAGTGTTCTTGCAAACTAAAAATATATAAGAAAATATAAATAAAAGTTTTTTTCTGAACTTTTGAATTCCGATATGCCGCTCTTGTTTATTGCCTTTTTTAAACCTTTCGAGTGGCTCCGAGTATGATCATTTGAAACAGCAAATTCAATGGCTTATATTAAAATAAAAATGGATGACTGCAACAAACGGAATCGGAATTCACAAGTTAAGAAAAAAGCTGGACAATGGAGATGCTTGACGACCAAAACAAAGTCAACCCGAAGTAAGCGGCCTAAAAAAATTTATAATTTATTTTGGATATCTTACAATGCTTCAATGGCCATGAAATGTGTAGAATTAAGACACAACTTGACGAAAACGCTGATACTTAGTCTCCTTCGCAGCCGTTTTTTTGTATCGGGATCCCTGTCCCTCAGGGATCCCGATACAAAAAACGGCTGCAAAGGAGACCAGCTGATACTGAAGTAAGAAAAAAAATAATCAAGGGAATCTTATGTTTTCTAGCTTTTTATAAAGATAAGTGAAATGATTAACAAAAGATGAAAAGGCGCACCTATCAACTTGACCTAAATTCATATTTCTCAACACCGTGCGTCGCAATTTTGCTCTACTTTTCCAAACGAACAGTTATTGAATGTGTCAACAATATGAACTCAAAAAAAGCTTTTGCCGTAAGGTTTTCGGCCAAGTAAACTGATTGCTTGGAATTGCTTACTTTTTCGATGCGTACAAGTTCAAGCGCGTTTTAATTAATCGAAACGCTACCATAGAAATCGTTGAAGCTGAGTAAGAGTGCAGAACTTGATCTAGATTTTATGAAACAAGTTAAAACTCGTTTTCTTTTCAAAAAAATAGGTTTATAAAAATCGCCATGCCGCCACTATAAATTATTGGTAACTCCGATCAAAATGATTTAAACATCAAAGGAAACTTTAATCTATCCCTAGACTTGCTGGGGAATTTTTTTTGTAATAATATGACCATCAAAAATTCTCGATCCTGATTGGTCGGCTACTTGATGATGTTTTCGAAATCACTGTGCAAAAAAAAAAGACGAAATCACCGAAATCACACATGTGCTAAAAAGTGAAATCGCCCTTGCTGATTGGCTGAAAAACAAAGCTGTCAGTTTTAACCAATCAAAGTGTGTTGGAAGTGATTTTGAAAATACGCGTGCAACATGTCCTCGCGCAACTCACAACAATTTTCTGCGCGCGCTAATCATCTGGCATCTGTTTTGAGAATTTTTCTTTGGTCAAAAAATCTTTAATGGCCATGTTATCACAAAAAAATCGAACGGGTTTCCCGTGCAGTTTGAAAAAATAGCACTTAGTAGTGCAGTTTAACACGCTGGGCATAAATGACCCCGAAATCGCTCATCAAAACGTCATCGTTTTACTCAAACCTTCAGATCTTCAAGAGTCTTCCATTGATTGGGACGAAATTTTTGGAGGTGGCTTATTACATTTAGTGCTTTATGTTTTCTTATGCAGAAAGTTACCATTTACGTCATTTTGACGTCATAGTGAATTGTTACAATTCTCGAGAAAATCCAGATCATCTCCAGAGTTTCTCAAAGATACACATATTGAAAGCGAATAACATTCTCTAACACTTGGTGTAATTTTTATTTCGATGCGACAACTCGTTGCTGAGTTATAAAGGATATTTAATTTACGATGGCGTCATAAAAATGACGTCACTGGGGCTCAATTAATGGCTATTAGAAGCTATTGAAAATAGGAATTCACGTTTGAACGAACGTTTGAGAATACAATAACATGTTTTCACATTAAAAAGCTACAATTTTCGGTCTTTGAGCTTTATTAGAGATATATTAGCTCATTGGTGACGTCATTATGACGTTGAACGCTGTTACTAGAAATTTGTCATTAGTATTTCTAATACTTATCTTCAAAAAATCAAAAATCAAAAATCATACGATTGGAAGGACTTAGGAGTTCTTTCGATATGCAAAATATAGAGGTAAATGATTTGCTAACATGATTTGCTAAAAAGTTATACCAAGACGTTATTTTATTACATATATCTCATTGTTTACCATACAGTTAGAACTATACTGAATAAAGTCTTGGTAATGAAGGTTTGAGTAAAACGATGACGTTTTGATGAGCGATTTCGGGGTCATTTATGTCCAGCGTGTAAATCATTTTAAACTGCACTCGTGATATTTTTCTCGAACTGCACTCGAACCCATTCGATTTCCTATACAAATTGTTTTTTTTTTTGCCACGACGCATTTTGCGATCAAACAGCGGTGCGTCTCAAACAAAACCCAATCGAGCCACCTTAACATCTCTTTCTTAGAGCTCTTGGCGGTCTCTTTTGTTGAAAAAAGTAACGGCTTACACTGGCTGTAAATGTTTAAGAGTATTTTCAAACCTTTTATTTCGGGCACGGAAAGGGCTGGCTGTCGCAAAGCAGTTCTAAAAATAGTGAGGCTAACACGTGACATTACGTGACGCGCGTATCTCATTCTTATGGTCATGCTCTCCTGGTAGGATATGGTATGGTATCAATATTTGATATTCAAACTTCGTACACATTACAAAATTCTGGAAGCGGATCGGCTTGTCAGCGTGCTGTAATGAAGAAATATAAAACGCTCCCGCGCGCATTTTACGTAATGTATAAAGAACGAGAGAGCGTGTTATATCGGTGGATAAAGATCCGAGCCGAAGGCGAGGATCTTTAGACCCGATATAACACGCTCTCGAGTTCTTTATATTACTTATCAAACGTCTAGTTGTCAATTATCATATTGGACCAGAATTTTCCAAGTTTGACTACTTTTGGCTTAGAAAATCCAAGTTAAAGTTTATGCAAATGAACAAAAATCTTTATCCGATATAAAGATCTACGTTACGGTAGTGATTTCCATTGTGTTTTCTAATGAATTATTAATGAGTTTGATAAAGATTCAGAGCATTCGGGAGATTGATCAGAGCTCGAGAGAATTGTTAATTTACAGTTAATAAATCTTACCAATAAGTGAGAAATTTCATGGAATGACTCAGCCTTTCTGTTACGTTTAGTGAATCCTTTGCCTGTTTGATACAAGCGATAGCATAACGCGGCCGTTGTTTTTCTGTGAACGGAGTTTCATCCTTTAACGAATACAACTTCTTGTACAACTTCTCAACAAGATCCTTACACTCAGTCCACGCGTCAATGGAAATTTGTCTTTGCTTGATTTGAGCGGCTAGCATAATTAATACGCGGCTGTATACAAACACTCGAAATCCTTGATCATCAGAATCAGATACCACGTTTGCTTGAAAGTTTTCTCCGGTGATGCTGCGGCGAATTCCTTTCTCACATTCTAATATAAAACTTTTGATGTTTTCGTCATATCGTCCCTTGGACAATACGTCAAGGATCAAATGTAAGGAGTAACGATTGACTTGAGAGTCGTTGCTACAGCAAGCAAGAGATGGAAGGATCTTCAAGACTTCTGGAGACGAATGAGTGTTTTCCTCTAATCTTGTTTCCATGTAAGGTAAAGCGGAATGAAGAAAAAACTGTCGTAACAATTGTCGTCGTTCATGTGACTGTGAAGTGCTGTATTCTTCAATAATATGCTGAGGGTTTTTGACAAAATCTTCAGCTTTTAGTTCAGGTGTTGCTTCTGTTAAAAAAATAAAGAGTATTTGAACTTTTCTCTTTATATTTCCTTGAATTGATTACTTATGGAAACTATTGGACCAACGTGGAGAAAGGTCCAGAGTGTTAGAGTATCAATCAATCAATCAATCAATCAATCAATCAATCAATCCATCGATCGATCGATCGATCGATCGATCGATCGATCGATCAATCAATCAAGGAGGGAGTTCTCGAACATCTCTAGTAGTCTCTCCAGGTTGCCGGACTGCCTGTTTGAAAAAGAGGGAAGGTGCTGAGCAGTCTCCAAGCTAAGCAAACAAATGATAGCCAAAGATAGCTCATGCAAGGCCTGTAATTATACCGGTATTTATGAAGAATATTTAAACAACGTTTCAACGTTACCTGGAGGATAAATGGAGATGCCTCTGACAGCTACAGGTTTCCAAGGTCCCCGAGTTTGCCGTCCTGTCGCCGGGTAATAGAAATTTCCAAAAGCAATGCAACGTCGATTGCGCTGCTGAGCTATATCATAGACATCCTCATAAGCAGCATCAGCGCCTCTTCCTGCAAACAATAACCCGCTAGATGTAAAAGACACGTGCACCAGTCCTTCAAATTTCTCCAACAAAAGGCCTCTTTGCATGGGCTCCCTGTTGTTAAAAGTCTGAAACCTAGTTTCATCGGCGACAAATTTAGCTGAAAGTAGGTTAATCACCTAGTACTAAAGTAATCATAAGTATCACAATATCCTGGAGTATAATTTGTCGAGAGACTGTCCTTTTTTAGCATATACATGAAAACATTTCTCGATTGATCGAGAGCAGCGAGGTTAATCGCTAACACGGCAGGAAAATAATAATAATCAAAAATCGAAGATATATAATATCCATACTTTAAAAAATATATTCTGACTTGCTATTGCCAGTACTAGTATTTTTGGCGGGATTTTCAAACGGCACGCGTTGCCAAATTTCTCACCAATCAAACAAACTGAAAATTGAAGCGATTGTTCAAAGTGTGAAGTAAAACTCTGACAAATTTAGTGGAGTTAATTGGAGATATCTGTGTTTATTACCTCAATGGATAATAAAAAAAAAAGTTTTTTCCCCCATTTGGGATTCTAACGCTGTCAAATGAAGGGGCCTAGACTTTATCTTCACAAAGAAAAGAGACCAAAGCTGCTGTTTGGTACAAATCAGAATACAAATTCAGCCGCCATTTGACTGTCAAGATTTGCCAAAAATTCACAGTATAAAATGAAAAGACTCAGTTTTTCTCTTGAAAAATCCAAGCTGGCATTTGAAAACCTGGAAATACATACAGTTTTATCCTCATTTGAACAGAAGAGAAAAGATAAATATAATACAGATTTTGTTAGTACTAAAGATTTGACTTCAGAAATCGTACTACATGGAAGGCTGACTGGCTGGACTCGTCAAAACTGTGAGTTTTTAAAATTGTAAGAAAAACATTATTGATTTGATAAACATTCCTCGGAAAAAAACCTTTTTTGTAATGTCCTTAGAAACAGGAAAGTTTAGAGTTTTCTTGAGCTGGAAAACCATTAGTAGTGATCAATGTCGGTACGCCGATTGACCAACTGTTTAAACGTTTATCGAGTTGTCACAGAAATATTTTCACGTATATTATTAATAAGTAATCATACGATTATTTCTCGTTCAATTTGAAATTAACTTACACTCGTATGTTTTTCAAAGATCCCAAATTGCACTTGCCCTACGGGCTCGTGCAATTTTGATAATCTTTTAAAAAAATACATGCACACTCGTGCAATTTAATTCCAAATCGAACTCGAAACCGTAAGATTACCTATACTAATTAGACAGTTATAATCGGACAGTTGCCAGAACCAGTCAGATAACGCATTTTGAGCGCGGATGTCACGTAATCGCTACGTCATTGAGCGCACGCTCGAGACATTTTTCAACAAAATTTGATTCTTTTAGTTCCGGTTAGCATTCAGATTAGCTTGCGAGTCTTTTCCCGGAAATTGTAATAGTTATGATTTATTGGCAAAAGGACTTCGTGTCGTCCAATTTTGTCTATAATCATACTCGGCATGAGCAAATTGGACTCCTGCTACGCGGTCGTCCAATTTTTTGGTTATCCCTCGTGTGATTGCAGATCAAATTGGACTCCTCTCAGTCCTGTTACCATCCTTAAAATATATATACCTGTTGAACCTTGATTTTCATCAATATTCTCATAAGTAGCATTATTAGTGCGTCTTCCTGTAATGGATAACGTGACTGCTTAGTGAAAAGCTATTTCAAGCTATTTCTTTTCTAAGACAGTGACTAGAGCGCAATGATGAAATCAAATTTTGGATCTTGGAACGAAAATATACAGTAGTCCTTCAAATTTCTCCAAGCTTCTTGGCAGGAGCTCCCTTTTGTTAAAAATAATAGAACTAGTAAGAGTTCGGGAGTCTAAGGCCTCGTTTTCATGATCACGAGTAACTAGCTAGTCCTTCCCCAGGCTTTCTAATAACTCGCCTAATATTAAAGTAATCTTTACTTGATAGAGGCTGTGCTTGATGATTTGGAGGTGCAATCGTGTTGTAGTAGACTACAGCGCACGCTCGAGACATTTTTCACTAAACAACTTTCTCGCTTTTTCAACAAAATTTTTGATCATTTTAGTTCCGGTTAGCATTCAGATTAGCTTGCGAATCTTTTCCTGGAAATTGTATAATCAAGTTATGATTTATTGGCAACAGGACTTCGTGTCTTCTAATTTTGTCTGTAATCATACTCGGCATGAGCAAATTGGACTCCTGCTACGCGGTCGTCAAATTTTGGTTATCCCTCGTGTGATTGCAGATTTTATAATACACTATACAAAGCCACTCGATTCTGATTGGACGAGAGGAGTACAATTAAATTGTTAATTGTACTCTGTAGAGTACGTATTATATTAAGTCGTTATGGCAACGGCAACAACGCGCGATAACATCGTTCTTCATTTGGATTTCCTATGACAAGCCATGGCCCATTACGACTTCAGCACGAATAAATCTGGTCCGCTAACGATTGGTATAGACAGCTGATGTTTTTGCTTAAGGGCTCAAAATCTATTAATATTCATCAATCTAAAGCTTCGGTGATTGGTTCAAAGTATAATTTGCAATATAAAGGCATATTTTCACTCAGCTTACTTTGTTTATTCACACGTTTGTGCAACTTTTTGTTAATGAAACTAGGACAAATAGGCTCACAAACAAACAAGAAATTGGTTTGCTAATCTGCATATGGGAGACGCTAATGATTTTTTGTACTCTATATTATAGACTAAGAGAGGGCTTCAGCGATGGGAGCAATATTAGTAATCAGTACAAATACATGACGTGATCAGATGTGTAATAAGATTTCAATCCAAAGATCCCAACTCCTTAACTCCACACTACACATTATGCTGATAGGAACAATAAGGCGGCATGATCATTTTTAGCGTCGGCAGCCTTTTCATTTATAGATGAATGCTTTCGCAATTGCTAAAGCGTTTGCAGCGGGCATAACAAAGTTTGCAATGTGACTAATTGTAGTCTGCGATGAACGCAATTCAAAAGAGCATCGACTAGAATGTAATTAAGTGATTAAAACGCTTGGGTTGAGTACAGCTTAATGGTCTTGGTGTAAAACTTTCTAAATAGAAATAGCATGGTACTATATTCTCACTTATCAGCTTGCAGTGCCTACTGTTTAATCGTGTAAACATTAAACGTATCTGGAAATGCTATATAAAGTTCTGCCAAGGGATAACTTGGAGACGGTCAACTATGAGGCTATTTGTAAAAGGAAGCTGACTCTAATTGTAATCCGCTGCTTTGGATCAGTAACGCTATTCGTTTATATCAATTAATGCTAAGGCGGGCATGGGGTCCTAACTAACCGCCGTCACTCTCTCTGAAATAGTCAATAAACGCAGTGAAATAGGCAATAGTTTACAATACTATAATACAGTGAAAGGATATGGCGGTGGCACGTTGCAGGAGAGCTAAACTGTGTAGAAATACAATCATTACAACAGTCGGAAAAACACGGGCTCATGCCAAAAAACGGCACAAGATTTTATAGATTTGAACATATTTGAAGTATTTCATAAACAATTTGAAAGTTTGCAAGTAATGTTCTTCTACGCTCCAAAACTATTTTGCGTATTCAGAGTTGTTTTTGTTCGACTGAAAACACATGAAAATATATGCAATGAGTCTTCTTTACGGGCACAATGGCATAGAAACTTGAAGGTAGGTGATGTTGACATTGTGGCTTAACACTTTACATCAGGCTTGCTGGACGAAGCATATTGAATTCGCCATATATGGTGTGTTATGCATATATACATATTAATTGACCGCACTGAGTGCGGTCATATCCGGACCAGATTTATTCGTGTTGAAGTCGTAATGCACTCGTTTTCGATGAAAACGTACAGTTTTGCTAGTTAAGTTTTTGATAATTATCATAGAAGATAAATAATTATCATAGAAGATAAAAAATATAAATCAATTTATTTGTCAAAACAATGCAATTTTACTCCATAAACCTCCATAAGATATAATAGCGTATTCTCCCGGCTTTCGCGCCAAAATCAAGCCCTTTAAAGTCAAAACGAGGCTAGCCTCGACCCCATGTAAAAAAATCCTCATTCTCAAAAATGGCTTCGCGCTAGAAAGCTGCGTGTTGCTCGTTGGAGTTATAATCTTCAGTTTTTCTTACCTTGTTTCATTCTAAATACTCATGGTGGATCCAAATGATATCATTCCCGTTGAGGACGAGGAGGAAGCAATTGACAGCACCCCAAATGGGAGTGCTGAGAAAGGACATCCTTCGCGTAAGTCGAAAGGCTCAACGGAAAAACGGAGGCATGTTTCATCTGGTTCTGGCTCCCATGGCGAGAGCAGTGAAAGTGATAGGTCCAAGAGTGATTCATAGGTTCAAGCAGTGCCTCGAGTAGGTCCGGATCAAATCATAAAAGACAAAGTCTGCAAGCTCGTCGAAGCACGTGGACGATACAGACTACAGGCGCTTTGACACGGGCGCACTGACCCGTAAGAAACTTGAATTGACCCATGATATGAAGAAATATCTGAATGAAAAATTCACATCTTATGTAAAAGACAAGGCAATTCAAGAGTCTCGAGACAAATCTCGAGACAAATCCTGTACCTGAGGCAGAATGCCTTGAGAGTCCCACTGTTGATGGTTATCTGGATGAAATATTCGAGTCACTAGGCAAGTCGTACGGCCGTGAAAGTGACTGCACATTGTCAAAAACGCAAACTCGCATTAACAATGTTATGGGACCTTTAGGGAAGCTCTGGCTAAATCT
Source organism: Telmatactis stephensoni (assembly GCA_029948255.1). NCBI lineage: Eukaryota > Metazoa > Cnidaria > Anthozoa > Actiniaria > Isophelliidae > Telmatactis > Telmatactis stephensoni. The sequence continues at coordinate 228,971 of JALIZF010001335.1, forward strand.
GGAAAAGGTGCGAACTGGTGATTCTGATGATGAGCTGGACTTGTTTGATTGCTTAAAATTAGTTGAGCAATCTGTTACATTGCTGGGACAGGCCAATGTGTGCATAACTTACGCTTGCCGGTTTGGCATTTTAGGTCGACTCACTGATGACATGAAGAAGGCAAAAAGCTTCTAAAGAAGCACGAGTCATCCTTAACCAGTTCCCAGAAGAACCTGTTTGGTAAAAGGTTCTACAAGGCACTAGGAAGTCCACAAAGGAGATTTCCAACCACCTATCAGTGATCAGGCTCTTCTAATCCATCTCGTCCTGTAATATACAAAGGTTCCACTCTTCGCAGAGATAGCTGTCGTGGGCGAGGTACTAGAGACACCACTCAGCCCTTTTGAGGGATGCATATATAGAGAAAAATCTAGAAAGTTCCTGTTTACGACACATTTGTAATTGAATTTTAAGGCTAACTAGATTTTAAGTAGGGAATTCCCCCTTTTTCAGTAATCGCCATTCGCAAGTTCAAGGCTAACTAAATATTAATTTGGGAGTTCCCCTTCTCAGCAATTGTCAGTCCTGTTGTAATTATTGTAGTTAACTGAAACCCCACGCCTGAATTAGTGGTTTAGCAAAGATGTTATCCTTGAAAAGTCTAAAAGTATAAATAGGATGTGTACTTTGTAACAACTAGCACAAACACAATTGTAGAAAGACACGGCAACCAATCTGAGAGATAAAATAAATTGGAAAAGGTACGTCCCAGCCTCGTAGATCCCGGAATGGCTAGTCTGACATTGGTGGAGAACTCAGTTCGAGGTTTGCGGAAAATCCTTTCCTTTTATTTGATTTTGTGCTCGTTCTCTTATGGTTGTCTTGCCACTTTATACTTTGCATGTTTTTAATGTATATATTCCTTATTTAACGCTCTTTAATCTTAACGGCGCATTGTAATGGTAAACTTTTCGTTTTTCGTTTCATGTACTAAGTCCTTGCTTAAGCTCTGATAGCATAGTTACTGTTATTCGGATTTTTGTTTGGCTTTATATTTATTATTTATTAAGTTCGCTAACGTTACCAAGCTGTGGACTAGAAGCCAAACTCGTGCGGCTCAAGCCGTTGCAGCAGAAGCAGAACTTTGTGAATATCGGAACTCTAGTCAATCAGAAAGTCCAAAAAGGCGTAGCCCTATTTCAAGATTTGTACAGTCAGCGCGTCGTTTCCTTAATGCTTCACCTAAAGCGCAAAGTACACCATTGGGCCCTAGTATTTCCTTCTCAAATTTAAAACGCACATCAGAACTCAGCAGTTCAAGCGACACCTTTGAGCAGTTGCCTGATAGTACATTTATAACTCGAGATAATACGATAATTCAATCAGACACCACTCACGCACAAGTGCATGCAATTAACGCTACATTAAACGACAACGAAATCATAAATACATATGACGTTGCACAAGTTCCTAGTTATCTGGCACAATTGGATCAACATATAGAGATATCACGTAATGAATATCAGATACCAAGAATAACTACTTCGACATCACGCTCGAATGAACCTTTAGAAACACAGACTAGTTCAGAATTGGCACTGACTCCAATCAATGAGTTGCCACACCCACCTGAGGATTGGTTAAGTGTTTATGTTGAAATTGATAACTTAACTGAACAGTTAGACAATGATCCTTCACAAATTAATCCTAGACCAATTGTACTAGAACTTAACCAGCCACCACCACCACCCTATTCATCGCAATCAGACATTACTGATCTTACTTCGTCGACTTCCACATCTTCATTAGAATCAATCCGCGAAATGGAAGAATCCTTGGAAAGGCGATTAGAGCATTTAAGACTTGAACGCGAGAGTCATGAGCAAAGAATGTCCGCATTACACGATGCGTGCCAAGAGTCCCTTAGTATGAGAGGAATTTTTAATTTTTCAACTTTTAAAGGAGACGAAAGTGAAGACGTTCATGATTTTATTAGTAGTTATACTCGCGCAGCTGATATATGTGGATGGAGTGGAGAGAAACAAGCTAAAGCCCTTCCTCTGTATTTAAAGGGAGCAGCAAGTATTTGGTTTAATTCCTTACCAAATCACAACGATTTGAATCTAAATGAGTTAACAGATGCATTACAAAAGCAATTTGCATCAAGTGCTTCAAATTGGCGCCTAAGGCAAATTTTGAATGATCGAAAACAAAAAGAGGGAGAGAAATTGAGCACCTATATCACTGACATTAGACAACAATGCAGTAGACTTCATCTTCCCCCTTCTGAGTGTCTTGATCGTTTTATTCAAGGGCTTCGACCAGATATTAAGGAATATGTAGCATTGCAACAACCAACTACCTTTGAATCAGCAGAAAATTTGGCTAAACTTAAAGAACTATTATCCTCAGAAACTACGAACAAACCTATTGATACAAAGAAATTAACAGAAGACATAGTTCAGCAACTCAAAAATTCAGGTATAACCTCTGCCAATAACCAATCATCAAAAGTAGCCACGGCTGCCATTTTCCAGACCCCACAAGGTGATCTTGACATGCCATTTAATAGTGTGCCATATGCGAACACTACCACAGCATATCAATATAATTACCCATCTGTTAACAGCTTGGCTTATCCCAGTTTACAACCACAAAGTCAACAACACTATACACCACAACCACCTACTCAACCATATTCCTCCCTACCACCGCCCATGGATCAACAATACGATTCAGTTCCAATTAATCAACCAAATATGTTGCGACAAATGATAAGAGAAGAAATGCAACAACAATTCAAAAGTCAAAATCCCAATAGTCCGTGGACGGGATAGGAATTTCCAGAGGGGAAGGAGAACAACATTTGGTATTATTATTTGTGGTTACTGTGGTAAAAGAGGTCATGCCATGTATAATTGTAGATCTTTGTTTGGTAACCAGACCCAAAACCAGAATCAGGGTAGCCAAAATCGTAACCGTTACCGAAATCAGAACTCTAATACCCAAAACCAAGATCAGGATCAAAACAGCATGTAAATTTCCCAATGTGCAGTTTCCAGTTCGTAGAAGTAACAATAGTGAGAGACCGCCCCAGGAAAACCTAAGATGGGGCCCTCATCCTTCAACCCACTAATAGCGAAGATGAGGTGGGGGTCCGTGACAATTCTATACCTAAACGAGAACAAGAATTAGAAGCACAAGAGAATCGGCGAAAGAGTAATAGCATCGAAAAAGCTGAATAGTACCGATAAAAAAGTACTATGCCTTGCAAAACAAGAAACAAAGAAGACAAAACTAAAAGATGATACATTAACTATTAGAGAAGATTTATACTTGAAGTCTTTTAAAGTTCAAAATATGATACAAGAACAGCTGCGCACAACAAAGTTCCTTGGATTTTACTAAAGGCAAGCCTAAAACTTCTGCAAAACCGGATTCTGTAATGACGTCTATGCAGTCTCTAGTTCCAGAAGACAATAGAGCAAAGCCAGAAATAGAGAAACAAAATTCTAATAAAAGAAAACAGGAGAGTGCTCAAAGCCACCCTGACAGGGTCAATCGAATCAGTGTGATTAAACTGAAGGGAAACCCAAATAATTCAACAATGCAAGGTAAAATAAGCGGAGTAGATGTGACATTGCTTGTCGATACAGGTGCAACTTTGACATGTTTGAGTGACAATCTTTGGCAGAAGTTGAAAAACACTCATCCTTTGTCGCCTTGTAATCGTTCTGTGACTGTAGAGTCTGTCAGTGGTCAACCACTAGACACTATTGGCGAAACGCACATAACATTTGAAATTCAAGATAATATCTTTAATCATCGTGCAGTAATTATTGGGAATTTGAGTTATGATTTTATATTGGGAAGAGATTTCTTAAGTCAATTCGTATGTAATTTTGATCTTGTTGATGGCATATTAACATTAACTCCAATGAGAGGTAACGACTACCGATTTTACTGTTCCTTTTCTGGATGTTGACAATGTACCTAGTGTGATGAACAATAGAGAAAACGAAGAGAAATCTTATCCAGTTCATGCCCCGTGCACTCTCATTTTGCCTCCACAATCAGAGACAGTAATTGTCGGGAAAATCGAAGAACCGTTACAACCTAAACGAAACTGGCCTAATAACTGCAAGAACAGATTTGCCAGAAAAATATTCAATAATCGGTGCTGCAGAATTAATTAAAATTTCAAATGAACAAACAGTTCCTATTCGACTTATAAATCCTACAGCACAGCCGATCAAGATTTATCGCCGAACAAGATTAGCTCAGTTAAATGTTGTTGACCCGAACATCGAAACTTTTGAATTGAATGGCAAAATTGAGTATAATCCTATACAAGTTCAAGAAGGAAATTCACACGACTATTCGTCACTTCCAGACATTTCCAAATGTGTATTTAGTAAACCAGATAAGCAAAGATTACAGAATTTGTTGTATAATTACTGTGACATTTTTGCTAGTAACTTGCAAGACCTAGGTCGCTTCATCTGTCGTTCAACATACGATCGATACAGGTGAAAATACTCCAATTAAGCAAAGGACCTTATCGAACTCACCAGAGAAATAGGAGAGAAATTGATAGACAAGTACAAGTAAATGTGGTAATCAAAACATTGCTCAACCATCTGTCAGTCCCTTGGGCTTCGCCTGTGGTTTCGGTTAAGAAGAAAGATGGCACAATGAGATTTTGTGTAGACTACAGGAAGTTAAATGCAGTGACTAAAAAGGATTCAATTCCATTACCTTTAATTTCTGAAGTTTTAGATAGTCTGAGTGGAACTCAATACTTCACTACCCTTGATTTAAAAGTCTGGCTACTGGCCAATTGAACTAGATCCAACAACCCAAGAGAAAACTGCGTTTGTTACTCATAATTGCCTTGTCTTGAATGAATTTCAGGTTCTACCATTTGGATTAACAAATTCTCCAGCGTCCTTCCAACGCCTGATGGGACATATTCTAAGAGGACTAGAATATAAAAGTGCACTTATTTACATCGATGATATAATAATATTCTCTAAGTCCGTAGATGAACATTTGGACTCATTTGGAAGAAGTCTTCCTAAGACTCCGATGACGCTAATTTGAAATTAAATCCAAAGAAATGTGACTTTGCCAAACAAGAAGCTTGAGTATTTGGGTCATGTGGTCACACCGCAAGGTATCAAGCCATGTCCAAATAAAATTAAAGCAGTTGCAACAGTATTCCAGAACCCACAGAACCTGAAGGCAACTTAAGGAAGTTTCCTTGGATTGGCTAATTATTATAGAAGATTCATTAAGGACTTTGCGAAAATTGCTTCATCCATTAAACCAACTTCACGAAGAAATCTGTTAAATTCGAATGGAATCAGCAATGCCAGGAAGCGTTTCGATACCTTGAAAACAGCCTTAATTTCTGCACCAATATTGACTTATCCTGATTTTGCTAGGGAATTTCACCTTTTTGTTGATGCTAGCTCTACAGGAATGGGAATGACCTTAGCGCAAATTAACGGACTGATGGTCTTGAAAGAGTAATTGCATACAATGGCCGGAACTTCAATTCTGCAGAAACTAATTATTCAACTACAGAAAGAGAATGTTTAGCTTTAATCGAGGGAATCAATTCCAGTCCATCACTGAAGAAATGGAGCGGATAAGGAACTACTACATAGCTCACCCAAGGCCTATTCCTGAAGGCGTCATCTTTCGTCCAGGCTAACAATGTTATAAATGCGTAATTAAGGAGTTAAGTTGTAATAGTAGTTATTCTGTTAAAGCATTCATGTCACAGTTAATATAAATAAATTGTGTAATACGTAATACAAATAAATTGTACATATATCAGTTCATACAAATAAAGTATTAATGTTAATAAAATTATATTCTTGAAATCATTTCGTATTATAAATGAAAGTTTACCTGATTTCTTATAGGTCCATTACATGTGCAGTTTCAACATGTGGTACTTGTTCGTCTTACTTTTTAGCGAAGTCGTTTATAACCAGCTTGTTGCCACTCAGCAATATGGGTCACTTAATGAAAAAATTACATTCTACCCTTCATCATTGGTGATAAGTCACAGTGCTAAACCGTTGACCTTCTACGATGACACAAAGTTGATTCACGTATCAGTAGAGCTGCCAACTCTCTCAATGGGAGAACCAATCATCTTTTCAAATTACTCTTGTTCGAGATTGAAAACCGATTTCTACAACCGTTTACTCAATTCACTGTTGCAAGTCCAAGAAACGGCACAGCGACTTTTGTCCTTGCCTGGCTTTTCGACGCTGATTGAGTGTGACACTTACCTAAGAAGATATTTTTACTACCAAACTGGAATACCATCAAGAATGAGTTGTCCTAGAGGATATAGAAATAGCTTACAAAAATGTAAGTTCTGGGCACTTAATAAGTGTCGTAGTTTGACTACTGACGAACGTATGTGGCTAAAAGGTAAGAGAAGAAAGCCAAGATCAAGTTGGTTTTGCCATGCTGGTGCCATGGGAATTTTTAGAGCCCTTTACAAAGCCACTGGTCATACATGTGAGACAAACCACGTGAAAAATTTAAAGTCAACACTCAGAAGTATTACCATGGCTATGGATACTTCTAGACATTTGATTCATGTAGTAAATGGTAAAGTTGTCCATCTCTTCAAGATTACAGATAACATGAACACTAAGCTTAATGGACTGATTTTTGCTGTGAAAGGAATAGACAAAACATTCAAAGAATGGAAGATAGAGTTGAAAAAGATGGCAAACAAAGTTGATTGTGATGAATACCTTAACATGGCTTTCTTATCAAAATTTGCCACTGAAAACAGCCGTGCTTTTTCTGTTATAATGAGGTACTTTGAGATCCAAGATGTTATGACTCAGTTAACGAAACTTAACAGTAAAATTCTCTTCGGTGCATCGCATTTGCCACAGTTTATGTTTTCAGAGTTTCTTTCACAGTTGCGACGCGATCCAAAACTTGAGCTCGCAGTAACTGCACTTAAAAATAACTTACTTATTCTTGCTAATCCTATTGTAGACGTAGAGCATAACCACAATCACGTAACTATTAACGTCTTAGCTATTGTACCGGAAATACTCGACAAAGAGTCTTTTTGTACAATAGAGCACTTAACCCCACTCAAATTTAACATCTCAAACACTTGTTTTCAAGGGCCTATTAAGAAGACTAACTTAGCGTTAGTTACTTGTCCCTATACTAAGCACATAATATCAACTAATGCTCTTGATAAATGTTTTGTTAGCAGTAATTCTGTTCTTTGTCCAACTAATATTCTACACATAATTAATGATATCGAGTGGTTGGGATTTCCTTGGAGTTCAGGTGTGAGGTTAAGTTATCCACGTTATCACGTGTCATCAAAGACTTGCGAAGACCTCCACCCATGGATAAACCTTGGTGGACGATACTACCTCTCAACAACAGCGGGATTGTTGTCAACAAATGTTGGAACTTTAACGGTTTCACCGTTAACAATCTACCATTTTCCATGTAATGTAACTTTTAAAGGAATGAGATCTGGATTGTCTAAATGCCCAAAGCGAATGGAGATAGCGTTACCAATTTTTAAGGAACAATCAATGCAATACATACCTTGGAACATCCAAGACAACATCAACCTACAGTTTCACTATGATTCCTTAAACATACCTAAAGCTACAAAGATAGATGATAACATTACACGCCAGTTAAATAAACTGTATGACTTGTACGACCAGAAGCTTAATATTGATATTGACACTGCCAATAAAAACGTTGATGCCATCAAAGAAGATAACATAACCACCTTGGATGAAATAATCCTTTACACCATTGCCGCTTTTACAGGCTTGAACACCATAATCGTTATAATATTGGTAATCGTGCATTGTAAAACACCACAACCTAAGACTTGTAGGCACTGCCACAAACCAAGAAAAGGTGAAGTACGTGATAGTCCACCAACATAAAGAAACAAGCGTTTCATACTTAAGTAAGGTTCCCTTACAGCTAAATAAAAGAAGAACACAAGCAAAGAAGAAGACAAAGCAAGAACAACAACAACAACAGCAACAAAAACAAAGCAGGAAAAAAAACATTTGATATTTGTGAACTTTATAAACATTTTAAAATTTGTTAACTTTGTAGACAAATTGCAGTAAGTAGAAAAACGAACTTTGTAGATAGCGTTATCGTTTTTGAATCCTACCTTATAGCTTAGAGGTGCATCAGGAGGTGCACCAAACTAAGAGGGGGGGCATGTTATGCCACGCCCAAAAGCATTTTAATATCAACTCAATAATCTTTTAGCAAAAGTTAGCCTGATTTAAACATTTCATAAATCTAAGTTTGTAGTCCTGAACAGTTTAGTCGTTAATAATTGTAGGACTGTTTTCAATGTCGACCGTGGACGTCGTTATAGTGAAAGTTAATTTAGTTCCTGTTTACGACACATTTGTAATTGAATTTTAAGGCTAACTAGATTTTAAGTAGGGAATTCCCCCTTTTTCAGTAATTGCCATTCGCAAGTTCAAGGCTAACTAAATATTAATTTGGGAGTTCCCCTTCTCAGCAATTGTCAATCCTTATAGCTTAAACCGTATTCCTAAAAAAGAAAGTATTTCACTTTTAAACAAAGAGCATATCTAGGTAAATAAGCTGTAAGAGTTAATAGTTTTAGGAGAGATTAGAAGACACCAGAAGAGTAATAAAGTAAGCAGAGCAAGAAGAGCGAACTTAATAAGAGAGCAAACTTAATAAAACTCGTAGATCAATATCGGTACCGCAACACTTGGAAGAATTGGATTCAGTTCCCACAGTTGAAGGACTCAGCAAGGCTATTGATGCCCTACCAAGAGGAAAAGCACCGAGCATGGATGGAATACCTTCGTCAGATTATCAAAAGTGGAAAATCAGTCTTACTGGAACCACTTTACGAGCTCTTGCGTCTCTGCTGGAGCGAAGGCAAGATACCTCAAGACATGCGCAATGCAAAAATAGTCACCCTGTATAAGAACAAACGTGACCGCAGTGACTGCAACAACTATCGTGTTATCTCCCTGCTGAGCATAGTTGGGAAAGTCTTTGCTCGAGTGATTTTGACGCGTCTCCAAGTCCTTGCCGAGTACATCAGATCTACCCAGAAACTCAGTGTGGATTCAGAGCTCAGCGATCCACCGTAGATATGATCTTCTCTGTCCGTCAACTTCAGGAGAAATGTCGAGAACAGCAGATGCCATTATTCATTGCCTTCATCGATCTCACTAAGGCTTTCGACCTTGTAAGTAGAAAAGGTCTGTTCCAGTTATTAAAGAAGATTGGCTGCCCCCCCACAGCTACTCAACATTATCATCTCCTTCCATGAAAACACGCAGGGCGTAGTCAGCTATGGCGGTGAAGTTTCAGAGTCCTTTGCAATTCAGAGCGGCGTAAAGCAAGGCTGTGTACTTGCACCAACTCTTTTTGGTATTTTCTTCTCGATGCTGCTCGATTTTTCATTCAGACATTCACTACAGGGAGTCCATTTACTTACTAGAAGTGATGGTAGGCTATTCAACTTGGCTCGACTGAGGGCAAAGACAAAAGTGCGTAGAGTGCTCATCAGAGAATTGCTGTTCGTTGATGACGCTGCCCTGATCTCACACACAGAGGAGGGCCTCCAAGCCCTGGTTAACCAGTTTTCTCATGCCTGCACTCAGTTTGGGCTAACCATCAGTATTAAGAAGACCAATACATGTCATGGGTCAGAATGTCTCTGCACCTCCATCGATCAGAATTGATAATAAGGTGCTTGAAGTCACTTCACCTACCTGGGCTCTATTATCACCAGTAACGTGTCTCTCGATAAAGAAATTGACAAACGCATTGCAAAAGCTGCAGGAGTGTTGGCTACACTGAGTAAGAGAGTGTGGGAAAACAACCAGTTATCCTTAAACACCAAACTCAAGGTTTACCAGGCGTGTATCTTAAGTACCTTGCTCTATGGCGGCAGCGAAACCTGGGCTACTTATGCCAGACAGGAGAACCGTCTTGAAAGCTTCCACCTTCGTTGTCTACGTCGGATTCTTGGCATCACATTGCGAGACAAAATTACCAACACTACTGTGCTGAAGCAAGCTGGTTCCCACAGTATGCATCTCCTTCTCAGCCAGCGACGCTTACGTTGCCTGGGGCACGTGTACCGTATGCAGGATAGCCGCATCCCAAAAAACATCATCTATGGAGAGTTGGAGACAGGACGCCGTCCAGTAGGCCGCCCAGCACTGCGTTTCAAAGATGTCTGCAAACGTGACATGAAACTTACTGAAATTGATCCAGATAACTGGGAATCACTTGCTGAAGACCACAGTTGCTGGCGTCACACCATTTATGAAGGCCTCAAAAGGGGCGAGGAAAAGCTTAACCAGAGCAAGTCAATTAGATTCAGGTTCAAAGGAGATCACCTGATACCTCAAGCCCCAGCTCTGCAGATACAAAAATCTCAGTCTGTTCATCCTCTTTTATTGTCAATGGGGATGGACACATCAATTTTGAGCAAAACCCTCCCGTTAGCGGGACGCCTCCAGTATTTTCAGACCAATTGGAGTCTCCTAACACAGGATCAGTTCATTCTAAGTATGATCCAAGGGGTTCTACTCCCCTTTTCAGAAACCCCGTTTCAGACTCATCTGCCGCCTCAGACCTTTCACAGTCAATTGGAGAGGCAAGCAATAGAACAAGAAATTGCAGAAATGCTGCAGAAAGGGGCAGTTCAGGTGGTTTCCCCTCAAAAAGTGGAGTTAGAAGTACAGTTTTCTTAGTAAAAAAGAGGGATGGGGGGAACAGACCTGTTATCAACCTCAAACAATTGAACAGCTTTATTGTTTATCAGCATTTCAATATGGAGGGGCTGCATTTGCTGAAGCATTTAATCCAGAAAGGGAGACTGGATGATAAAGGTCGACCTGAAGGATGATTACTTTACAGTACCAATCCATCCACAACACAAGCACCTCCTTCGTTTTATTTATGGGGACACAAGGTTCCAATTTTCGTGCCTCCCATTTGGTTTAGGTCCCTGCTCCCCTTCTATTCACAAAACTGTTAAAACCCGTTGTAGCCCTCCTAAGAAGACTGAGTCTGAGATTATTTATATCGACGACATAATCATATTCAATCAGACTCAAGAGGGTATTTTGAGGGACACGGCCAGCACCCTTTGGTTACTACAACATCTAGGCTTTGTAGTGAACCTCAAAAAAATCAGGTGTTGAATCCAACACAGTGTCTGGAGCACTTGGGTTTTGTAATCAATTCTCTGGAGATGAAGCTATTTTTGCCAGAGGGAAAAATGACCCAACTTATTCAGACTTGCAGAGACTTAATACGGGAGAAACGTGCTTCAGTGAGAACTCTCTCACTCATAATTGGGAAACTGATCTCATCTGTTCAGGCAGTTCTCCCAGCATCCCCTCCACTACAGGCATTTGCAAAGACTCCAAGTAAAGGGGTTGTTAGAGGGCAAGGGGTACGACACAGTAGTCCCTCTAAGCAAAGATTGTCAGAAGGACCTCCAGTGGTGGATCGACCAAATGTCCACATGGAATGGTCGCTCAATAATTACACCAGCCCCAGACATGACAATAACAACGGATGCTTCGTTAAGGGGCTGGGGGGGGGGCGTGTCAGGGGAGACACACAAGGGGAATTTGGACTCAAGAGGAGTCCAGATCCCTTCACATAAACGCCTTAGAGCTGAAGGCAGCTTTATTTTCCGTAAGAGCTTGCACTGCCAACCAGAGGCAGTTGCATGTCCATCTGAGAATGGACAACAAGACAGCTGTTGCTTATTTGCTGAAGAGGGGGGCACACGGTCTCCAGCATTGTTGCAGATAAAACAGGATCTGTGGGACTATGCCCTGAACAACAAAATAACACTGACTGAAGAATATCTGCCGGGGGAAACTGATTGGCAGTCGAGACATTTCAGGGATTCAAGCAATGAATCCAACAGTGTTTCAAGCTCTAAATCAGTTGTGGGGTCCCCTCACGGTGAATCTATTTGCGGACCGCAAGAATGCTCAACTTCAGAATTATATCAGCTGGTTCCCAGACCCATTTTCGCAGGGCACAGATGCATTTCAGATCCCTTGGTCAAACCTAAGGGGCTACAGTTTCCCTCCTTTCTCAAGGATATGTCGATGCCTGGCCAAGGTCCGAAGGAACCAGGCAACAATTGTACTGATAACCCCAACACGGCATGCACAGGCATGGTACCCAGTTCTTTTACAAATGTCATGCAGGCTGCCTATTCTGCTGCCCCCCTGAAAAATCTTCTGCTTTCACCTGCCATGTAGCCACACCCACTAGTGCTGCAGTGCCATTTGCAGTTAGCGGCCTGGATTTTTATAGGCAAACCTTGCTTAAAAATTTTGAAACAAAACTGCCGAACTCCTCCATTCCCACTCTTGGAGAAGAGGCACGGCAGGAGCTTACAATAGCGCCTGGAAACAGTGGAGTAGCTGTGATCAACGGAAAATCGATCCATTTTGCTCCACTGTGGCCTCTGTAGCTGACTATCTTACTGAACTGTTAAACAAGGGTAAAAGCTGTCGTACCATTTATAATCATAGTTCAGCTATTTCAGCTTTTCACTCGCCCATAGGGTTAGGGTTAGGGTAGGACAGCATGAGCTGATATGTAAGGTGGTGGGTGCTTGCTTCAATGTCAATCCACCACAACCTAGGTATGCAGTGACTTGAGATGTAGATAGAGTTGTGCAATACATTCGCTCTCTAGGGGACAATGTCTCCCTGTCAGACAAATGTTAACACTTAAGCTGAGCATGCTACTAGCTCTTACATCAGCAGGTAGATCCTCGGACCTAAGGGCTCTGGATGTAAGATATATGTCGGTTAGTGATAGTTGTTTTTGAGCTTGCCAAAATAACCAAATCAAGGAGAAAAGAACAGAGCCCCATCAAGCAGAAGTTTGAGAAGTTTGAGGGTGATCCTTTGCTGTGTTTTTTCAACCATTACCTCCTATTTAGAGCGTTCTAAGGGTTGACGTTCTGCTGATAAGCATCAGTTGCTGCTAAGTTATATAAGACCTCATAAAGAGGTAGTACCATGCACAATTGCAGGGTGGTTGGTGGAGCTTATGAAACAAGCTGGGATTGAATATAATAGATACCTCTGAGTTTCGTGCTCATTCAACCAGGGGCGCATCAGCATCGAAAGCAAAGGCAATGGGCCTCTCGTGTAAAGAGATTTTGGAGATGGCTGGGTGGAAAAAAGTCTCCACATTTAAACGGCACTATTTGCGGGATATTGTTTGTTCCGAGAAAGGACAGAGCTCCTGTGTTGCAAGGTTAGCTATTTTACTTTGAACATACGCTATTATATCTTATGGAGGTTTGTGAAGTGAAATTGGAAATTTAATCAGTGCGCGAAGCGCACGCATTGAAATTAAAATTTCACGAGAAATAAGATATAATAGTGTCCCGCCCTATACCCCACACATTTGAATAGTAATTGGACTTTCTATTTCTGCCTGAAACCTTATTTCGGTTTGCTCCCTGTTGTAGGTTCTAAGGACAACTAGGCATGGTCATTGATGAAGAGGAATCAAACATATGCACTCTGTTGAAAAGCTGTTTCTTCAAGTCGGGTCACCCAAGGAATTTCTTATTCCTGATTCTGATGAATTTCTGTCATCATCAGGACTTTGATTCATTTTTTTTGTATTTATTTTGTATTCATTTATTTTCATTCGTTTTATCTTTTTAAAGAGACGGAATCCTATCTCTGTTAAATAAATTAGTTATTTGATTATGTCTGTCTCACTCGTCTTTATTCTCAACTTCTAGCTTTCATCCATTTTTGAGAATGAAGGTTGTTACATGGTATCGAGGCTCTAGCCTCGTTTTGACTTTAAAAGGATTGTTTTTGACGCGAAAGCCGGGAGAATACGCTATTATATCTTATTTCGGTTTGCTAGTGAAATTTTAATTTCAATGCGTGCGCTTCGCGCACTGATGAAATTTCCAATTTTAAACGGAAAACAAGAACACTGGAGAGAAAAATGACTTCGAAACAACGCTGTGCTGCAAAATTATGCGAAGGACGTCGATTCACGGCTCTGCCAGAGAGAAATGGTCATTTGGTCCAACTTTGTTTACTCTTTTCCAAAAGAAACTGATAAATCAAGCTCAAGGTAATGACGTTTGAGGCATTTGAGAAGCCAGGTTTGTTTAAAGAACGTAAATTTGACCGTATTATTCCTCTGGGAATGAACTCAAATTTTTGGTTTCTTCGATCGCTCGTCTTCATTCATAAACAAACTTGTCAGTGATTAGGCCTGCAAGCTCATCGTCCAATTTTGAGAACTTTCAAAACATAACTTGTAACTATTAATTTTGAATTGTACTCTAAGATCGTGCGATTTCCCGGCTATACAAATTGGACTGCTCTCAGTTCTGTTACCATTATTAAAATATATATACCTGTTGAACCTTGATTTTCATCAATATTCTCATAAGCAGCATTATTAGTGCGTCTTCCTGTAATGAATAACGTGACTGCTTAGTAAAAAAAACTATTTATTTTCTAAGACAGTGACTAGAGCAATTTAATACAACCGTTGAGATAGATGCAATGATGTTGAAATCAAATTTTGGATCTTGGAACGAAAATATATAGTAGTCCCTCAAATTTCTCCAAGCTTCTTGGCAGGAGCTCCCTTTTGTTAAAAACAATAGAACTAGCTACAATCCTTGCCAAAATTAGTTGGCACGATGTGCATTCAACGGATATTTCTACAATTGTACACTTTGTGACCGTGCTATTGGACCCCCCTCCCCCCTGTACAATGTTGCTGCTAGATAAAAGGTATTACGAGCTGATTGCCGAGTCGTAGGTGTCGGGATTTTCACAGCAACATTGTAAAGGGGGCATGGGGGAG